>NW_006495906.1:3489524-3504090 GCF_000471905.2 Amborella trichopoda | reverse complement strand
AGAGAGAGAGATAGAGAGAGAAATGGGGGAGACCGTGTTGCCCAAGGGAGGAAAAAGGCTTAATAGGAGAGGGTGGTTGGAAAACACTGTGGCTGATGCAATCACACGCGGCTCTGACACGTACGGAGCAGCGCTGACACATACGACGACCGTATGTTTGATCAAGACACCCCTGACGCTACCCTCAGTTCACATACAGTGCTTGATCATAGCTGGCCCTAGGCCTTCTCTTACACAGCCGGCGCTACATCCTCTTTTACACATCTGGCCTGTGCCTTCTCTTACACAGTCGGCACTATGCCTTCTCTTACACAGCTAGTGCTACACCTTCTCTTACTCAATCGACACTACGACTTCTCTTACACAGCCGGTGCTACGCCTTGTCATACACATCCGGCGCTACACAGCCGGCACTACGCCTTCTCTTACACAGTCGGCGTTGCTCCAAACGGTGTGGGAAAAAATTTGTGGTCCTTACATCATCTCCCACTTAAAAAGGGTTTTGTCCTCAAAATCATATTAACATTGACAAAAAGGGTGGGGGTATTTCTCTCTAATCTCATCCTCCCAATCCCATGTGGATTCTTCCCTTGAGTGATACTGCCATTGCACCCGGACGAGGGGAATCTCTTTATTGCATAACACCTGTAATCCCTTATCTAACATCCCAATTGATCGTTCAACATAGGTCAAATCTTCCCTGAGCGGGATCGATTCATACTCCAAAACATGGGACGAGTCAGGTTGATATTTCCTCAGCAGTGATATATGGAAGGCGATGTTCGTAGGGAGAGTCGATAAGCCACATTTCCAATTCTTTCCAGGACCTCAAAAGGCCCAAGGAATCACTGTCTCAATTTCCCCTTTTTGCCAAATCTCGTAACACCCTTGGTCGGTGATACCTTCAAGAAGACTTGATCCCCTACTTCAAACTCAAGGTCTCTCCGGTGATTGTCGACGTAACTCTTTTGCCGACTTTGGACCGTCCTAAGCCACTCTCTAATTAAGGCAATCTTCTCAAAAGTCATCTAAACTATTTCGGGCCCCAGTAATTTCCTCTCACCCACCTCATCCCAATAGATGGGTGACCTACACTTCCTCCCATATAGGGTCTCATAATGTGCCATCTGAATGCTGGTTTGGAAGCTATTATTGTAGGTGATTTCTATCAGGGGCAAGTGGTCCTCCCAGTTTCCCTTAAAATTAGTAATACACACCCTTAGCATGTCTTCTAGAGTTTGAATAGTCTTCTCTGATTGTCCATCTGTTTGGGCGTGAAAGGCGGTGCTAAATGTAAGCTCGGTCCCCAAAGCTGATTGCAGACTTGTCCAAAATCTGGAGGTGAATCTGATGTCCCTGTCTGACACAATGCTGATAGGTACCCCGTGTAATCTCACAATTTCTCTGATGTATAACTGGGCTAGCTTATCTAAAGTATAGGTCATGTGAACTGGTAAGAAGTGAGCAGCTTTGGTTAATCCACCACGACCTAGATATTGTCATACCCTGCACTTGATCTTGGTAATCCATAAACAAAATCCGTCGTGATGTGTTGCCATTTCCACTCTGGTATGGGCAGGGGCTGCAATAGTCCTGTAGGTTTCTGATGTTCCTTCTTCACTTGCTGGCACGTCAAACATTTAGCGATAAATTGTGCCACATCTCTCTTCATGTTGTTCCACCATAAGGTCTTTTTCAAATCCTAGTACATTATTGTACTCTCAAGGTGTATTGTGTAGTGAGAGTGGTGTGCTTCTCCCATAATAGCCCTTTTTATACTTTCATCATTAAGAACACATACCCGGCCCATAAACCTTAACAAGTCATCACTGCTCGTAGAGAAATCTTCTTTTCCTTCCATTTTCAATCCTTCAAGGATTTTATCAACTGGGGATCTTCTTTTTAAGCCGCTCGGATTCGTTGAAAGACTTATTCCTTTGCCCTCACTACGGGGCTGAGACTGGTGCCACTCTACCACATCCTTTAATAGCTTCATCTCTCTGACCATTAAATGTGCCACGGAGATCACAGCTTTTCGACTTAAGGCATCGACTACTACATCAGTCTTGCCAGGTTGGTAATCAATTGTACAGTCATAATCATTCAATAACTCCATCCATCTTCTTTGCCTCATATTCAACTCCATTCGAGAAAATAGGTATTTGAGTCTCTTGTGGTCCGTGAGCACCTTAAACCAGGCCCCATATAGGTAGTGCCTCCAGATTTTCAACGTAAACACTACTACCTCAAGCTCCTAGTCGTGAGTTGGATAGTTCTGCTTATGCGGCTTTAGTTGTCTGGAGGCATAAGCAATGACTTGACCTCTCTACATGAGTACACATTTGAGCCCTTTATGGGATGCATCAGTATAAACCACAAAGTCTTCATTCCCCTCAGGCAAGGCTAGTATTGGAGCTGTGATTAGTCTCTTTTTAAGTTCCTAGAAACTCCTCTCATAGTCTTTTGACCATATAATTCTTGCATTCTTTTGAGTCAGTCGAGTCAGGGGGAGCGCTATCTTTGAGAATCCTTCTAGAAAGTGCCTGTAGTGCCTTGCCAGCCCCAGAATGTTATGAATTTCTGTCACATTTGTTAGTCTTTCCCACTTAAGCACTGCTTCAATCTTAGAAGGATAGATCTGTGATCCCATCCCTTGAAATGATGTGACCAAGGAAGGTTACACTGGAGAGCCAAAACTCACTCTGGCTTAGTTTTGCGAACAATCTTTCCGTCTTCAAAGTTTGTAAAACCAATCTCAGATGTTGCTGATGTAGTTCTCAATTTCTTTTAATACATCAGAATATCATCAATGAAGACCACTACGAAATTATCCAGGAAAGGTTTGAACACTCTGTCCATCAGATCCATGAACACGACAGCGGAATTGGTTAACCCGAACGGCATCACAAGGAACTCATAATGGCCGTATCGAGTTCTGAAGGTGGTCTTCGAAATGTCTCCTTCTTTTACTCTCAGTTGATGATACCCGATTGGAGATCGATCTTTGAAAACACATGCGCTCCTTGGAGCTGATCAAAGAGGTCATTAATTCTAGGCAGAGGATACTTATTCTTCACCGTTACTTGGTTCAACTTCCTATAGTCAATACATAGCCTCAAGGACCTGTCCTTCTTCTTTACAAATAGGACTGGTGCACCCCAGGGTGACACACTGGGTCGGATGAACCCCTTAGCCAACAATTCCTACAATTGCTCTTTCAACTCTTTCAGCTCTATTAAAGCCATTCTATACAGGGCTTTGGAGATGGGCATAGTGCCCGAGGCTACATCTATCTCAAATTCAATTTCCCTTACTGGAGGTAGGGATGACAGCTCTTCTGTGAATGTCTCAGGTTACTCTTTTACGATCGGTATTCCTTCAAGTTTGGACTGAACACCCCGATTCTCTACTACATAGGCTAGATACCCTACACATCTCTTTGCCAGGAGGGGAGAGGATCAGAGGGCAGGGATAAAATGTAGAGGGCAAGTATCCCTAATTCCCTCAAAGTGTAATTCTGCTTGATCAGGACGTTTAAAGGTTACCGTCTTTTCGTGGCACTTGACGGTGGCATGGTGTGTGTACAACCAATCCATGCCCAAAATGACATCAAAGTCTTGAATATCTAGATGAATCAGGTCCACTAGTAGGTTACACCCATCAATTGCAATCTTATACTGTTTATATACCTTATCAGTTTCCATAGAGCCTCCTACAGGTGTGCATACTACTAAGGTAAAACTGAGACATACTTCCATAACATTCAACTGGCAAGGAAAATGAGGTGCAACAAAAGAGTGAGAAGAACCAGGGTCAATTAAGGCTCTAACTTTAATGCCACAAATTGAGAACGTACCTTTGATCACCGAGGTGGATGCCTTGGCCTCCTGCTCATTGAGGGCGAACATTCATCCTTGGGTCTTCGAGCGGTCCTCAGTCTTCATCATAGGGCAATCCCTAACCCAGTGACCGGGCTTGTCGCATTTTAGGCACACGTTCCTCTTCTTGTAGCATTCGACGGCAGTGTGGTTGTCCTTCCCACAATGAGTATAGGTCGTGTGGCCATCGTTGTCCATATTGCCTGGGAGATTCTTTTGGGTCCTCGGGTTAAGTTGATATGGCTTTCCTCTAACATCTTTCCTCAAAAATTGTTGGGGCTTCTTCCCAAACCTTCCCGATGGCAACACCTTCATCCTTCATTCCTTCCTTGATTTGTGGCCCTCACAGGCTCTCTCAATCATTAGAGCGAAGTCTACTAATGGGGCATATGACTTTAGGTTGGTCGACAGTACTCTAGCCCTGATATTCGGCCGTACACCCCTCTCAAACTTAGCTACCTTTCACGCCTCGATGTTTATAATGTGGGGCGCGTACCGAGAGAGCTCTGCAAACTTGGTGGCATACTGCTCTATAGTCATGCCCCATTGCCGAAGTTCGATAAACTCTACTTCCTTCCTTTCCCTGACTGAATCTGAGAAGTACTCGTTAAATGCTATCAGGAAATTTTCTCAGGTGGTCTTGGTTCCATACTCCCTCCAGGATTGTTTTACCACGCCCCCACCAGTGTTCTGCTTCCCCTTCTAGCATGAAGGCCCCTAGTCGAGCCTTTTGCTCATCCAAGAAGTGTAACACTTCTAAGATCTTTTTTATCTGTCTCTTCCACCTCTCTACCTTCTCTACTCCTCCTTGCCCTAGAAAGGTTGGAGGTGCCAGCCTTCTAAACCTTTATATTAGACTGCTATCATTCCGCTCGGGGTTAGGGGTAGACTGAGTTGGCATTGACTCTTTCATCATCTGGGTCATGGCACCCAGAGTCTTATAAAAGTCACTGAGTGCCTCGGTGTTCTCATTGCTGGAACTCGCATTATGGGTACGAGCTCTCGACATCTTCAACCTAGTCACAGAAGCACCCAGTCACTTATCTACTCCAAAACTATTATAAAGACTCTCATAAACTTCCAAGGCCAAAGATCCTATCATGGCTGCTCTAATACCATATCTTTCATGACCCCGCCCCCGACCACCCCACTATATGCGACGAAGGGTGACTGGGCGTGGGTTTGTGAACCTAAATGTAACGTCATCACTTAGGTCAAAGTGAACTCAACGCTTTCAACTCGGAAATCAAGCAAACCATGGAAGGTAACTACATTCATAATCCAAGCATAGAAGAATAAACAATAATTAGGTAGGCTCATTGATCCAAAAGACATAACATAATATTTCTCCAAAATATTACAATGGAGTTTGGGGCTCCAGAGCCCAAAATTAAATATTTCAAAATAAACAATTACAAATCAGGGCTGAGAGCTCGACCACCTACGAGATTTAAACTTCTCTTCAAAAGTGACTGACTTTGACCCTCTGCTGCAACCTGTGCTCCCAACTCTTGACCTGTCGCCCTCATTCTACAAGCAGCAACGGTTCCAGGACTGTTGAGAACCAATCCTTACATGCTCGACATACAAAAGTCGAGTCCAGTCGAGACATGTTGACCCCTTGCTGACCGATCTGCCGCTCACAGCTCGCCAAGTTCGGAAGCCCTCCACTGCAATTAAGCCTGACCTCCTTGGAGAAACGGTCAGCGTCATGGTTGTAAATGAACCTGGCAACTCCCAGGAAGCACGCATGGATAGGTTTGAATAGATGATACAAGCAATGATAGAGAAAATTGTTCGCATGGAAAGCATGCGATCTCCATTCAATGCGTCCCATCATGGGGCCGACTCCCAACACTCAGACAATGTAGTGCCAAGACAACCTCCTTCTTCTGCCTCACATGACAATTTTGTCCCTCACCCCCTCTCATAGGAAGACAGTGATGCTATGGTAACCCACAACCTAAAGAACAAGCAGATCCAAGGTATACAGGGCACAATGCTTTACCAGAAGCCGTACCCCTCCTACATTGATCAGGTTCCATTTCCCTTGGATTACAAGAAAGGAAGTTTCCCTAGTTCAATAGTACGACATCCCCGCACCGACATATCGCCCACTTCCAAGCGACATATCGAGAGAGAGCGGCTGATGGGAGACTCCTCCTCCATCAGTTTGTTGAGACTCTTGATGGCCCTGCCTTTCAGTGGTATGCCTGGCTGCCCCCAAATTTAGTACATACTTGGGAGGAAATGGAGAAACTGTTTCATCAGGGTTTTTATGAGGTCGATAGAGAGGTCCAAACCATCAAGCTTCTCACCTTGACCCAGAAACCAGATGAACCTGTTGACCAATTCATAGCAAGATGGAGAGATCTGGTTGCTTGCCATTCTAATCCAATGCTTGAGAAGGAAGCAGTTTAGACCTGTATGTGAAACATGCATCATGAGATTGCTTTACATGTTGAGGCCTCCAATCCTACCTCCATGTCAGAGTTGATTGCTAAGTCAGTTCGCATAGAGAGCTTGTCACGCCACCATAGACAACAGTCTTCAAGCTTGCAAAACAACCAAGGCGATGGTAATTCTCGGACCAACGCCCGGGGCAACCAACAAAAAGGTGTGATTAGTGCAGCCGTCACCATAAGTGATTCAAAGAAGGCTGCCTCTCAGACTCTGGACCTCTCCGAAGGGGTAAGCATAGCAAAAACAACACCTTAGGCAGGAAAACAGCAACAATCATACAACGGGGTACCCCCACCAGCGAGCCTTAATCGAAATGATTATTGGACTAACCATCATAATAAGGTTTATCCTTTTGAAAAGGAATGGGTTCCTGCACTGCTCCGACTACTGCTAGAACAGAACATGATTGGACTGCCCGAGATCAAGTTTCCCGATCAAGTTGGTCTTGATACGCACGCAAGATACTATGCTTATCATTGAAGGATAAACCACTCCACAAAATTTTTTTACACAATTAAAGACCTCATCGAGGCTCTGATCCAGAAGGGTTAGATCAAGCTCAAAGAACTCAAGAAAGCATTCAGGGCAACTGGGGCTTCCCACATGGTAACAGTATAGGAGAAAGATAAAAGCATGTGCCCTTCTTATTAACTATCAATAGATCTTCTCCACGCTCTGTTTGATATGATGCTCCAACAAGGACTCATTACACCAAAGCCGGCAAGGCAGCCCATGCACCTTGCCCAGGGAACCGAGAATCATTGATGCCCATACCATCAAATATGGGGCCATGAGCTGAACAAATGTTATGAGTTCAAAGCTGTGGTTGCGAAAAAAGTCTGGGAATGATGCATTGCTTATGTCAAACACCCTCAAGGCACTACTCTTGTTCAGGAGAGCGTTTCAATGCAAGATTCCTAGAAGAATGTCTTTGATCCCACTGAATCCTCGACTTCCCAGCCGTGGAAAGTCCATCACGGGCGGAGCAAGCTCAAGTCTCTGCAGCGATAAGCGATTCGCCATGCTAGGGCTGTTCACAAAACTAGCAAGATGGACCAAGCACCTCCAAAGATGACTAGAAGGAGACAAGCACCAAGGGCTGCTCACCGGAAGAACAAGGTTCCTCGGCCGCTGGTCGAGCCATAATTTCTCAAGCCTCTTCCTTCCTTGCTGACCTTACAAGGCTTCGTCCCTGGAGTGATCAACCTTACGACCTCGTCTAATCAAGATGACATCCCCGGGCCATCTACCACTCGAGGCACGTCCAATGAGGGTGGCGACATTAAAAGCACCCCCCCAATGGTTGAAGCAAGGGAAAGACCTAAAAGACTCCTTGCACACGTCCAACCCTGGCGATGACATAAAAAGCTTCCCAGATCTGTTTGATGAGGGGAACGACCTTAAAAGTCCCTTACCTACTGATCCTTCTCCTTCTTCTTCTCCCTTTTATTCTTCTTTCTCCTCCTCCTCTTCTATGTCTCCTGCAGGTATAGCCTTGAAACGTCCAGACTTCGAGGCTCTTGACAGAGAACTTGAAAAACCAACATAAGCAAGACTTAATGGAGGTGGTTGAAAAAGACACTAGACCAGGAGGCTGTAGTCTTAACAGTTGTTGACGCCTTGGAAGCTCGAGCCAAGTCAGAGCCATCCTCTTCTATTGGGAAGCACAAGAAGTCAAAGGAAGAGAAACCTCAGTGGCCTCTTGAGCCCGACTTTGAACAGAGGCTGAGAGACTCAAGAGAGCAGAGCTTCTATTCTCAGGAAGCCTATCACTTGGTGCAAATCTCAAAAGCATCATCCCGTATGGGGTAAACATTGCAGATACCCGTACAAGGATCGAGTGATTCCTGTGAAGTCGCCTTTGGCTCCACAATTGCTAAATCTCAACCTCCTTATAATTTTCAAATCAAAATTCTGCAGCCTGATATATTGTCTATGTTTGAGGTTGACCCTTATATTCCTCAGTTTGTGAAAGGCACAAAAATTAGGTCTTATACTAGAGAGCTATTAGAAGCAGAAATGTCATTATCATGGGTCTCTTCATTTGAGGTTCATGAGAAGACCTCTGAAGAAAATGATGAGGAATTATACGAGGCCCCAAAAGAATGGGAAGAAGGTGGTCAAGCCACAACAGATGAACTCGAGGAGATAAATCTAGGGGATGAAACTGACCCCATACCCACTTTCATCTCAGTGAATATGTCTCCAGAAGAGAAAGAGAGCTTCACAACATTTTTACAAACAAACCAGGATGTCTTTGCTCGGCATTACCATGAGAAGGTTCGAACGAAGGTCGAAAAGAAAAGAACACTTGATGAAGGGACGAGACTAGTAGATAGCCGGATAGAGACCGACTCTGAGTGGAAGCAAGACGGGCATGATACTCTAGACCAGCATGACGACAATACTAGTAAAAACTAAGGCCGATATGGCAGTGCTAGACTGAGTCAACCCTCAGTCAACTAAGAAGAAAAAAGAATGAAAAGAAGGCATGAGACGACGAAGTGATAGGGTCTCGACGCCACTAGGCGTTGCCACCTACGACCATGGAGTAGCAGTGTCACGGCTCTTGGACGGTGCTAGACACTACTTCTTACGGTTAGAGGGTGAGCAATGAACTACGGACGACGTTAGGCTTTGCCGTTGACAACACAAAAAGGAATCGCACCCCTGCGCGGGTGGCGATAGGCTTTCATGAAGCGCTCGACGATAGCCATTTGCAAAGCACGAGGCGATAGTTCTCATGAAGCG
This sequence comes from Amborella trichopoda, assembly GCF_000471905.2. Next base: position 3,494,998 of record NW_006495906.1, on the reverse strand, counting down.
CAAGACGATAGGTGTGGAAAGCAGTGGAAATGACGATGAGCACCAAATGGACAAAGGAGGCTCACGGGCGACGATGGATGTCGGGAGCGCGAGGGAAGCTCGCAAATGGTGATAGGCACCGTGCGCACGAGGGAAGCTTGCAGATGATGATAGGTGTTGCCGAGACCTCTTGCGGGAGGTGATAGGCATTACCGTCTTTGATTGGCGCGCAACAGCAGGATACCGCTACGGGCGACAAGAAGTTTCGCTGTCTGTGTTCTTCACTGAGACGTTGAGGATACGTCTACAGATGGCGCTGAGCAACATCGTCTGCAAGCCTTGCTGGGAGATAGAGGTGGACAAACAGAAGGAGAAAGAAACTCGCACTACCATCGCCATGAGCAACTTGTGGAACTAAAGGAGAGGCATCCACGACACTGCCACTACCACTGCCATGCATGGCCTTAGAGAGGAGCTCAGACGGAGAAGAGGAAGAAGAAAGAGAGGAAGAGAGAGAAGAAGAAAAGGAAAAGGAAGAGAGAGAAGAATTATCTTGAGCTTAGCGGTACCGGTCCAAAAGTTTCTCTCACCTTTTGCTCTTCAAACGTGACCAAACAATGAGAAGAAAGAGAAACTTTATTTGGTGAAAACTCTCTCTTTTGCAAAGGGTTGAGTCCTTTTGCGTACAATGATGGTATGTGGTATATATAGAGTTTGACCCAAACATGGGTGGATTGATCAAAGTTAAACCTAATAGCTATAACTTAAGATATAATTGAATTAAAAGAAATTAGAAAATAGGTTGCAAAATGAAAAATTTGCCCCTTCTTAACAATTTATAGAATTCTAGAACAGTCCCTGTGTTGCCCTAGAACATGCATGATTTTTCAAGCCATATGTTTTTAGGGCACGATCATGTGACTTAAAATTTTAATGAATCATGCAACTTTGGATCAATTCTCATTCTTGGATGTTTTTCTATGATTTCTTTATTGGATCACACTGAGCATGTTGTCACGAATGCGGGACAACAAATGCAACTTGATTTTGGGCCAGAACGAAGCTTTTGCAGCTTTGGAATTTTGACCGGATTCTAGAATTTTGGCAAAAGAATAGACAGTCACTTCATCGGGTTTGTGTGGAGAATCCGATCGTTCATCATGTATGAGGTTCAGGTCAAAGATAGTCCGAGACCTTACGCACCAGATGGAATTATTTTTAAGTCGATCGTGCTCGCGAGCGGCGTGATTTGGCCACTATAGCGAGGCACAATGCTTCTGAATTTTCTGCAGTTTCTTCATGGATTAACAACTTCTCTCTAGCTTTTCTTCATGCTCGAGCGTCGTCGCCATGCGTGCCACATATCGAAATGCTCGTCTTGACGAGACGAAGATTCTCACCAAATTTGAGCACAATCCGACTTGGGACAGGCAAGATATGAGCATCGAAAGTCATTGTTCGTGACTACCCCTTTAATGGTGTGGAGTTGCATGGTTACTGCATAGGAATAATGTGCGACTCCTCATGTTTCGCTCTTTTGCCTCTAACTTATTCCTGGAGTGTCCGTTTAAGCTGAAATTTGACCCCTGGAGGTTTTCAACTGTGTCAGATCCAATGGAGGTAGTCCCATAGCAAATTGAGACACCAAAAATGTAGCTCTAATTATAGGAGTCCATTTCAGGGTGCTAGAGGTTGATTCAGTCGGAACTGTTTCTCAGTTTGCACTGCCTTAAACATATCAGATTGTGACGAAACTTGACAAGGGACTTTTGAGAGTCTTCATGAAGATCTTGACCAATTCTGGGGCTATTCTAAGACTAGGATTTCCACTGTTTGTTAGGCTCTTATTGAGCGGGGGCCCCATAATGGTGAAAAATATCTTCCAACAGCATGCCCAACCAAATATTGTGCTTCAAGAAAATCAAGAAGTGCAATCATTTAAGAAATTTCTCCCGGGCTAGCCAAGGACTACACGAACACTGAGGAGGTCCAAGCAATGCCGTGATTAGGATGCTCAGACGTTTGGACGCAATGTACGGGTCCATCCGTGGAGACTTTAGGGGGAGAAAAACTTTGAGGGGTCCTGTCGAAGTCCTCACCCTCGAGGAACTATTTGTGATTCTGACATCTTGAGGATATTGTAGGGACCTCATTGGACAGAATCGAGCCTATTTGGAGGCCTAGTGTTATGAACCTTTGGTCGGCATTGTTTGCTGCTACGCCAAGTTTGCTTTTTATGTTCAGGGTATCTCTGTAGGTCGCATCTAGTGGGGTCTAGTCGGGGGCTTCTTACCTATCCCAAAATTATGGGCCTATCGGCTAGGGGAATTTTGGCGAGGTGGCCTCGTGGGCACCATCCTGCCAGGTCTAAAAGGTCTGGGCTTGTCAGCTAAGAAAGGTTTTAGGCGAGGTGATCCAATGGTTAGGAATAACCCTGAAGTATCTGGCAGGTTAGGCCCTGGATTTGTCAGTTTCTTACCTTCGTGATGGTCTTTAGCATTTTGGAGAGATCTTTTAGTCATCATCCTCACCCTCAACAACTCTTATTATTTGTTGAAGTTGAAGTGTGGGAGATCGTATGCGGCTCTCACTCACTGGATGAGCCATTTTGTGGTGTAATTGGATGGTGGCAGTTGAGGGTTTTAGGTAGACCTCAATGGAATTTTGTGCAACTAGACCTCTGCTATAGTTTAAGGTCATGTAGTTTGGACCACGGCTGTGCAGTTTAAGGTCATGCATCACAAACCAAGACTGTGCAGTTTAAGGTCATGCAGCATGAATCAAGGCTGTGCAGTTTAAGGTCATGTAGGACGGACCGAGGATGTGCAGTTTAAGGTCATGTAGCAAGAACTAAGGCTGTGTAGTTTAAGGTCTTGCAGCACGGACTAAGGCTATGAAGTTTAAGGATATGCATGTAACTTCACTGGGGGTGACGGGCCGAAGCACAGTTGTAACCCCATGAGGGTTGAGAAGATGAGAATGACCCTAACTCCCTAAGGATGGTGGGTCGAAGTAGGATGTGACTTTCACTGGAATGTTGGTGCTAAACAGACCCATCGGGGATTAAAGGGGTAGACACGACCCTTGCGTACATCTAACTCTAGATGTTGATGAAATACACCTGGTAAAGAGGTGGTCCATCTCACTATTAAATTTATGCGTATAGACTATTTGTCAAGCTGCGCATTACAATTTTAAGGTCTTGTAGCTCGAACCGTGACTATGCAGTTTAAAGTCATACGGCTAGGACCATGCAGTTTAAGGTCGTACAACTAGACCTCCGCTACAGTTAAGGTCATGTAGTTTGGACCATGGCATTAAGAGTTTTGATGTCATGCGGTCAGGACGTGCACTATGATTTAAGGTGATACAGCTGGACCATGGTCGTACAGTTTTGAGTCGTGTAACAAGGACTATGCAGTTTAAGGTCATGTAACTAGAACTCTGCTACAATATAAGATCATATAGTTTGGACCATGTAGTTTAGGGTCGTGCATCTGGACCATGGTCGTGCAGTTTAAGGTCATGCAGCACGGACCGTGGATGTGCAGTTTAAGGTCATGCAATACGGACCGTGGCTGTTCAGTTTAAGGTCATGCAACACGGATCGGGGCTGTGAAGTTCAAGGTCATGTAGCACGGACTGAGGCTGTGCAGTTTAAGGTCATGCAGCACGGACCGTTGCTGTGCCGTTTAAAGGTCATGCAGCACAGATCGTTATGTGGGTGGGAAATGCGACTCCATGGGGAATAGAGCTGTCACCAGAGACTGGACCCCTAGGGAGTGAGACCGTAGTATAGGTGTTTGAACGTATTTTTCATCACCTTGGTCCCCAGTAGGAAGCAGGTCAATAAAGCCTACAAAAACAATGGAAATTCTCAATAGTCTTAGAATGGCCCTAGAATTGGCCAGGACCATCATTAGCACTTTAAAAGACCACCTACCAAGTTTCATCGAGATCAGACATGTCTAAGGCAGTGAACACAAAGACACAATTTCAATAAAATCGGTCTCTAGCACCCTGAAATGGACTCCGTAACTAGATCTATATTTTTAGTATGTCAAACAACTGTGGGACCACTGCCATTAGACCCAGCACGGTCGAAAACCCCTAAAGGGCAGGTTTCGGCTTAATCGGGCACTCTAGGACAAAGTTATGAGTAAAAGACTAAAAAGGGTAAGCCACACACTATTCCTGTGTAGCCTCACTACACTAAAACACCATTAAAGGTGGCTATTTTCATAGTCATATATAGTGAATTTTGGGGCCCATATCTCACTTATTTTGTGTCGGATCGCGCTCAATTTTTATAAGCATGTTTGTCTCAGTGAGATGAGTGTTTTGATATATGGTACGCCTCGAGATGATATCCGAGCAGGGAGAAAAGCTAGAGAGAAGTTTTTGATCCGTGAAGAAGTTACACAAAATTTAGTAGCAACGTGCCTCATTCAATGGACCAAATCACAACGCTCGCACATCAGATCGACATGAAACCAATGCTATTGTGTGCGTAAGGTTTAGGGCTATCATTGGTCCAAACCCCGTACATGATGAACGATCAGATTTCATGCATGAAGTCGATGAAGTAACTGAAATTTTGGTCACCGGATTTCAGATTCTAGCCAAAACTTAAGAGTTGCCCAAACTTCGTTCGGGCTCCAAATTGCATCGCGTTTGTTGCCACATGACCATGACGACATGCTTAGTGTACTATGATGAAGAAATCACAGAAAAACATTAAGGAACAAGAGCACTAACGATCCAAAGATTCCAAGATTTAAACAAATTTCAAGTCTTGTGATCGTGGGTTAAAAACACGATCCATGGCTTGAAGTTGGTATCAAAAGGATCACCTTCCCAAGCCCTATAAGAAAACAATCATTTTTTGATCTAACGAGAATCTGAACAACCTTGGGTCAGTCACGAAAGATCACACAAGTTCTCGGGTAGCAATAGAAACTATTCGAGAATTCCGTACATTGTTAAGTAGGGGCAAAACAGTCCTTTTGTACCCATTTTTAGAATCTTTTTTAATTCAATTAAATCTTAATTTTCAGCAATTAGGTTTAATTTTGTTCAATCCGCCCATGTTTGGGCCCAATTCTATATAAACAAGCACTGCCTCATTGTGAAAGGACCTTGGGTCTTTGGTTCATTCTTTGAAGATTCAATAAAATTTTGATTCCTTGCTTCAGCATGTGAGTATGTCTTAGGGAGAGAGAGCAGAGAGTGAAAAAAAGGCCGGTACCCTTGGGTAAGGTAATTTTTTCTCTCCTCGTCCTTTCTCTTTCTTCTCCCTCTTTCTCTCTCTCCTCTCTCTCTTATCTCTTTCTCTCTCTTATTTCTCTCTACCTTTCCCTCTTCTCTCTCTTCTCTTCTTCTTCCTCTCCTCTCATTTTTCTCTCTTCTCTCTCTTCTTCTCTCTTGCTCTCTCTCTCTCTCTCTCTCTCTCTCTCTCTCTCTCTCTCTTCTCTCTCTCTTCTTCTTCTCTTCTT
>NW_006495906.1:3439972-3488999 GCF_000471905.2 Amborella trichopoda | reverse complement strand
TCTCTCTCTCTCTCTCTCTCTCTCTCTTCCTTCTTCTTCTCTCTTCTTCTTCTTCTTCCTCCTCTCTCTCTTCTTTCTCTTCTTCTCTCTCTTCTTCTCTCTTGCTCTCTCTTCTTCTCTCTCTACCTCTCTCTCTTTCTCTCTCTCTTCTCTTTCTCTCTCATTTTATTTTCTCATCTTTGTCTCTCTCTCTCATCTGCTCTTCTCATCTTTATATTTATTTTTCCCTTTCTAATGCAACAGACGAGACCCAGCGCCGATTGGTCTTCCCTCTCTTCTTCTATCAATCGGTGAGACTTAGCATTGATTGGTTTTCTCTCTCTTCTTCTATCAGTCGGTGAGACCTAACGTCGACTAGTTTTCTCTCTCTTATTTTATCAGTCGGTGAAACCTAATGTTGACTGGTTTTCTCTCTCTTCTTTTGTCAATCTAAGAGAGCAAGCACTAACTTATTTTCTCTCTCTTTTTTTATTAGTCGACAAGACTTAACGCCAACTGGTTTTCTCTCTCTTCTTCTATCAGTTGATGAGACCCAATGCTGATTGGTTTTCTCTCTCTTCTGCTATCAGTTGGTGTGACCTAGCAACGATTGATTTTCTTTCTCTTCTTTTGTCAATCGACGAGACTTGACGCCAGTTGGTTTTCTCTCTTTCTTCTCTTCATTCAGTCTGTGGGCCCTAGTGCCAATTGAATTTCTCACCCTCAATTGTCACAACCAACATATCCCTAGTGCCAATTAGTTGTCTTCCTCCCTTCTTTTCTGATACAGTCGGTAAGACTTAGTGTTGACTACTTTTTCTCTCTCTTCTCCTAATACAGTCGGTGATGCTTGACCCCGACTGTGCCTTTTTTCCCTCTCTCTTTTATCCTCTCCTCTCCTCTCTTCCTTCTTCTCCCTCCTTTTGTCTGTTCCCTTCTTCTCTTTACTTCATTCCTTCCCCATAACCATTACTTTGCTACTCTTTCGTTCGATTAGGAGGGATTGAGGTTAGCCTCTCATGGTAGTCATGTCGTTTAATCGTAATGTTGTTGCGCCTGGATTACTTGGCCCACTTTACTGACACGACTGACCAACCATCGTGCTTAGTTAGTCGATATTGGTAATGAGTTATAGTAGTAATCTTGTGAGCTGGTGTTAGTTACCGAGCCCATTTTGCTATTACGTCAGGTCAATCATCCACCAGCCTAGCCACTGCCCTGATCCTGTCGCCTTGTGGAATTCTTCTCTCCCCCCATCTTCCTTCCTTCTTTTGGAATGCACATGCTTGTGTACATTCATCAGAGAGGAAAAAGGTGAGGTCTGACCCACTTGTCTCATAACCTTTGCCATATATGTGTGTGATTGCAAAAAAGCAGAAAATAAGAAGAATATGAGCCAAGAGAGGCGATTCCGAACCAGTTTCAGTACTGAGGGGCTTTCTTCATGATCTAAGAGGGCGGCCATGCGAGTCAACCCGAGTAAGTCTCGAACCCACCATTTAAATTCCTCTCTCTCTGTTTGTTAATACTGGACCCCTGTTTCAGACGTGGTTCCCGAGAGAGCGATCTCATAAACATCCCGGGTCTCCCTCGAAACCCGAGACATGCGCTGCCTGATCCTCTAGGATCCAAAGGGCAAGATCGAGGCACTTACCCAGCTTGGCGACTCCACTAGGGATTTACTACCCCTTAATCGGATCGTTCTTGTTTGGGTAGTTTCTTCTTTTATTATCTGCATTCATTCTCTTTTCACATTTTAGCTTGTGGGTTCTCTAACCCATTTATCCGGTTCAAGGATTTTCTTATCCCCTTATTCGAGAGTGTCCCCAGGGAACAAATTCCTTCGACTTTGTTCTCGACCATCCTCTTGAGCAAAGATCCCTTTTCTAGCTCCCAGTTCTTAACCTAGATCGGTGTGAGGAGGGACCTGAAGGTCCCTCACTCCCCATCACTTCGCTTTGATGGAAACTCCACCAAGGTGACTTGCATTGACGGCACTTATGTTGCCCCACACAGCATGCACCCAGCCACCAATAAGTCACTTGCGGGTCATGCTCTTGAGGTACGTTGGAAGGCTGCCTAGTCCCTTTCTGCAAAAGGCAAGCAAGTTACCATTGCCTCTGTGGGTCACCATAAGGCTACCCCCTACATTTCTACACCATCGGTCTTTATCCCTGGAGGCTCAACACATCGTGGCGGAAACCCCATGGTCTCCACCCCTCACACATGCCACAAGGCTCATGGGTCACCCACTCGAGCCACACCTCGGGGCAACCCTTCTGTTACCTCGAGTTCGTGCCCAAGATCGAACCTTCCAAGGCTAGGACCTGCGCATGCTATTCATGTGCATCTAACTGCTCGGGGCAATGTCGTTATTATGCCAACCCGAGTACACAAGAGACGACCTCCTCGTCCTCCTACTACGCACACACAAGCACACCCTGTAAGGGGCAGGCCTACACCTATCTCTTACAAACATCTTCTCATGATTCTCGGCCTCCTCTGGCCAGATCACTTACAAGAGCTCGGGTAGATCCTTAGGTCTCTCGTAATCCTTCTTCAAGGGGTGCACATGTGTCACCATTTCAGGCTTCCCCTGGCCCCCGACTTAGGCCTCCTCATGAGTCAACCTTGCTTGCTCCTTCTTCATTAAGCAAACACCTTCAGCCTTGGTACTCGAAAGTTTGCCCCTAGAGTACCATCCTGAACCAGCCCTGTCACTTTGGTCGTGTCTATGGAGCTCATAAGAGAACTCACAGCATGGACCTGATGGAAGATCGAATCCTTCATCCTCTCTGGCCCAAAATGACTCCAGTTCTTGACCCTCTTCCATTGCCACATCTGATCGAGACAACTCTCTCCTGTGCAAGAAGAGTTGACCAGCTGCATTCTAGATCACAGTTTTGGCATGAGGTCCATCAAAACCTCAAGGCTAAACGTGATAGAGGTCTGTGAATTTTGACAAGGGAGGTGACCGAGGCAGTCAAAACGGCCAATTCTGACGACCTTCTTCACCTGAATCCCTTCTACCCCCCTTCAGACAATGAAGCTTGAAGAAGAACTCCACGAGCACTGTGCTGTGGTTACTGTTGCAGAAGAAGACCCAGCCATTCAACAACCACGTCCCAAGACCGTCGTGAACTGGCTCAACAGTCATGGTCCCAAGACCGTTGAGAACTGATTCAAACGCGATCCACATACAAGAGGCGAGTTCAGTCAGGGCAAGCTAACCCCTTATTGACTGACCTACCATGTATGAACTGACAATTTTGCAAGCCCTCAGGTACCACTAACACCGACCTCCCTGATGAAACGGTTAGCGTAATGGACATAAGCGAGCCCAATGATGCGCGGGAAGAGCGCATGAACAAGTTTGAGGATATGGTGCACGCGATGATGGAGAAGATCGATCGTATCGACACCACATGCCAGTCGGCTAATGATGAGGGTAATTCCCATCAATCTGATGGTGCACCTATACGGCAGCCTCCTCCTTCTACCTCATAGGATAATTATGTCCCCCATCCAGTCTCGCAGACAGATATTGACACTATGGTCACCCATAGCCTAAAAAATAGACAAATCCTGGGGATACAGGGTGCTACGCCTTATCAAAGGCCATACCCCTCTTATAATGATCAGGTCCCATTCCCTTCAGACTATAAGAAAGGGAAATTTGCCCTATTCAGTGGAACCACCTCCCCAAACCAGCATATCGCCCATTTCCAAGCAGCATGTTGGGAAATAGCGGCTGACGGGAGACTTATTCTTTGACAGTTCGTTTAAACCCTCGATGGCTCAACATTCCAATAGTATGCTCGACTTCCTCCAAACTCGGTGCATACATGGAAGGAGAAGGAGAAACTGTTCTGTCAACGCTTCTATGAGGTCGAGAGAAAGGTTCAAACCATCGAACTTCTCACCCTAACTCAAGACCCTGATGAGCCCGTGGATCAGTTCATGTCAATATGGAGAAACTTGGCTTCCCGATATCTTAATCCTATGCCTGAGAAGGAAGCAGTTCAAACTTGCATGTGGAGCATGCGACTCGAAATCGCTCTACATGTCGAGGCCTCCAATCTGACCTCCATGTTAGAGTTGATTTCTAAATCAATGCGCATAGAAAGTTTGTCATGCCATCATGGTGGGACACGACAACCATCTACAAGTTCAACAAACAACCGGGGCAATGGTAACTCTCGGAATAACACACGGGGAGGCCAACAGAAAGGGGTAATCAGTACAGCCGTCATGGTCACTGATTCAAAGAAGGCTCCCTCCCAAACTTTAGTCCTCTTTAAAGGTGTAAGCACAACACAGCTAGCACCCCAAACTAGCCTGCAACAACAGTCGTATAATCGAGTACCCCCGCCGTCCAACTATGATCGGGGTGATTATTTCTCCAGGCATAGGAACAAGGTCTATCCCTTAGAGAAGGAATGGGTCCCTACGTTGTTCCGGTTATTATTGGAATAGAATATGATCCAACTTCTAGAAACCAAGTTCCCTAAGCAGTTTGGCCTTGACACGGAGGTGAATTATTGCGCTTACCATCGGAGGATCAATCATCCCAAAGATGACTGTTACACACTGAAGGACATTATCGAAGCCCTGATTCATGAGGGTCAGATAAAGCTTGAAGATCTACAGAAGGCCTTCAGGGCAGCAGAGGCCTCCCATGCGGTAACCATTCAAGAAGAAGATGAAATGCTGAGTATCCTCTATACCTTCTTCATAATAATGCTTTAAGAAGGAATAATCACACTGAAGCAAGCAAGGCAACCTTGTCGCCTTGCTAAGGGGACCGAAGATCGTTGGTGTCCATGCCATCAGATAAGAGGTCATTACTTGTCAGAATGCACTAGTTTCGTCGACATATTCGCAAAGAACATGCGGGAGTGTCAAGAATTTTACAACTTCCCTTTAAGTGATCCCCAAATCAATTCCTCATCGGGGTAGGAAGATCTCACAAGGCAAGACGTTCTGATCGATGACTCAGACTCTGCAGAACCTTTGACTTCCCTGCCATGGATAATCCACCATGGCCGAATCTGATTCAAGTCTTTGAGGTAAGAAGCAGTTCGCTAAGCTAAAGTAGCTCGCCAGCCCAGTAAGACGAATCACACATTGCCACGAAAAACCATAAAAAGACAGGCACCAAGGGCTGCTCGTGGAAGAAACAAGATTGCTCAACCCACAGTCGAGCAGGAATTTCTCAGACCCCTTCCTCCGTTGCCAACTTTACTAGACTTCATCCCCGACACAATCCTTTTTCCTTCTTCATCCTATCAAGAAGACGTCCCCGTGCCATCTCCCACTCAGCACACGTTCAGTGAGGATGACGACGTTAAAAGCACTCCCCAACGGTCTAAGTAAGGGAAAGACCTAAATGACCCCATGCATCCGTCCAACCTAGGTGAGGATGTGAAAAGCTGCCCAGATCGGTCTGATGAGGGGAACGACCTTAAAAGTCCCCCACTTTCTGACCGTTCTGCTTCTTCTTCTTCTACTCCCTCTTCTTTTCCAGGTACAACCTTTATATGTCCAGATTTCGAGGCTTTAGATCGAGAACTTACAGGGTTCAATATAAGCAGGATGTAGTGGAAATGATTGAGAAAGACCCTTACACAGGCAGCAGAATTCCTAACAGTTGCTGATTCCCTGACAGCTAAATCCAAGGCAGAGACACCCTCTTAAAAAAAGCGTAAGAAGTCGAAGCCAAAGAACCCCCAGTGGCCCCCTGAGCTTGACTTCGAGCAGAGATCGAGAGAGTTGAGAGGGCAAAGCTTCTATTCTCAGGAAGCTTGCCACATGATACAAATCAGTGAAGAATCGCATAGCTTGGAGCAAACACTCTAGGCGTCCGTATGAATACCATATGATTCGTAAGAAGACGCTCTTCACGTCATCATCACTGAACCTCAACTCCCCTCTAACTTTCAAGACATGCCTCTCCAACCTGACATGTTCACCATGTTTGAGGTTGGCCTTTCGATCACTCAGTTCGAGAAAGATGTAGAAGCTATGACTTACTCTGGGCCTCTATCGGAGGTAGAAATGTCAGGATCATAGGTATCTACACTTGAGGTTGATCAAAAAAATCTCTACAAATGACAATGAAGAGTTGCAAGACGCTTCAGAAGAATGGGAAGAAAGTGGTCAGGCCACAGCAAACGAACTCGAGGAAATAAATCTTAGAGACGAAGCAGATCCCGGACCCACTTTCATTTCAGGAAATATGTCTCCAAAAGAGAAAGAGGATTTCATCACCTTCTCAAAAGCAAACCGAGACGTCTTTGCTTGACACTATCATGAGATGCTTGGTTTAGACCCTCAAGTAGTGGTTCACCATCTCGACATTGATTAGACTATCAAACCCGTCAAATAGAAATCGAGAAGGTTCAGGCCTGACCTCGAGATGTAGATAGACGCCGAAATAACCGGGCTCAGGCAAGCAGGTTTCATCTGTGAAGTCAAAAACCCGAAATGTCTAGCCAATGTCGTTCCGGTCAAGAAAAAGAATGGTCAAATCAAAGTGTGCATTGACTTTCATGATTTGAACACTGCCTGTCCTAAAGATGACTTCCCGTTTCCATTCACCGATATGCTCATCGAATCTACAGCTCATTGCCAAATCTTTTCCTTCATGGACGAATACTCCGGGTATAATCAGTTAATGATGGCGCCCGAAGATGAAAAGTCCACTGCATTCTTAACTCTTAAAGGGGTCTTCTGTTACACAATGATGCCTTTTGGACTAATGAATGTCGGTGCCTCATACCAGAGAGCAATGATGACCATTTTCAAAGACATGATACACAAGGAAGTGGCGTGTTATGTAGATGACTTGGTGATAACATCTGAAGAGAAGGATGCTCACGTGAAAGACCTTGAAAAGGCATTTAAGCATCTACATCAACTTAAAATGAACCCGCTGAAATAAGCTTTCAGTGTCCACTCCGAAAAATTCTTAGGGTTCATCGTCAGACATCGAGGGATCGAGGTTGAGCCAATCAAGATCAATGCAATCCAAGAAATGCCATCACCCACTACACTTCGAGAATTGCATTCACTCCAAGGGCAACTGGCGTACATTTACAGGTTCATCTCAAACCTCTTAGGTCGCTGTAAACCCTTTACACACCTATTAAATAAAGATACCCCATTCATCTGGGATGAAGTATGTAAGGCAGCCCTTGACGACATCAAGTATTATTTGCTCAACCCTCTAGTACTCTTTACACCAGTGTTGGGAAAACCCCTTATTCTATACGTGACTGCTTTAGATGAGTCACTCGGAGCATTGTTGGCACAAAACAATGAAGAGGGAAAAGAAACTGCCTTATATTACCTTAGTCGTAGGATACAAAGGGCCGAGAAGAATTATCCCCTGATAGAAAAGATGTGTCTGGCCCTAATTTTCGTAGTTCAAAAACTCTGTCATTACTTGCTCGTTCAAGACATGAAACTTATATCAAAAGCTGATCCTGTAAAGTTTCTCATGACATGCCCATGCTTGTCAAGACACCTTATTAAGTGGGCATTATTTCTAATGGAATTCGACATCACATATGTCCCACAGAAGGCCATCAAGGGTCAGGCCTTGGCTGACTTTCTAGTAGCACACCCCGTATCGACAGAATCTGCTCTATCAATCGACCTCCCTGATGAAGAAGTATTCTGTGCTGACCTTACTCTCATATGGGAGTTGTACTTCGATGGATCCTTCCAATCAGATTGTGGAGGTGCCGAAGTAGTATTACTGACACCGAGAGGAGGAATATTGCCACTTTCTTTCTCTCTTGCTCAGGTCGGTTATCATAATGAAGCAAAATATCAGGCCCTTATAATCGGACTCGAGATAGCATTTGACCTCGACTTGTAGCAGTTTAAGATCTACGACGACTCTGAATTGGTTATCCGACAACTCAAGGGCATTTATGATGTGAGAAAAGGCACCCTCAATCCTTATCACGATACTGCAAAATCGTATATGGCCAAATTTGAAGACGTATCTTTGAGTCACATCCCTAGGAGGCTAAATTCACAGGCTGATGCACTTGCAAAACTTGGTGCTACAATTCAGTTGTCCTCATTAAGACCCACGCTTGTTTGGGTGGCAGAATGGAGACACATCGAGCTGAGAACTAAGGTCGATGCGGATGACGAGAGAAATGTCTTCCTCGAGTTCCCTCCTTATCCATTTGGAGCACTTCTATCAGTCAAAGAAGTAACCCAAACTGAACAAGAAATAACACAAAGCCAAGGAGCTAAGGCTCGGGATCAAGAACCAGAATTCTTTGACCCAATGTGTGCAAAAATTGAATAGGTACAAGATTGGAGAGAACCCATCACCAGTTTCCTAAAACATGGCAGGCTCCCGGAAGATTGTGCCGAATGCAATAACATACGTCGAATGTCTACTAAGTATACCCTCCTTGAAGGAGATGTTCTCTTTAGATGGTCGTTTGACGACATTCTATTCAGATGCGTTGATATCCAAGAAGCAAGTAAGGTGCTAAAAGAAGTCCACTCAGGCATCTGTGTATTACGCTAATCTCGTCCTAAGCTCTATGAAAGAATACACATGTTGGGATACTATTGGCCTTCTTTGACAACCGATTCCTTAAGCTATGCTAAAAAGTGCCATTATGTCAAGTACACTCCAGCACGGTTCACCAGCCTCTAGAGCCCTTACACCCTACGGTTGCGTCATGGCCCTTCTCACAATGGGGCATGGACATCGTAGGACCTATTGAACCCCCTTTCGAAATGGTCCATGTTTTTATCCTAGCTGCAACAGATTACTTCTCTAAGTGGGCTGAAGCGGTTCCTCTTAAGCAAGTTCCCGAGACAGTAGTAGCATACTTCTTTCGTCATCATATCATATACCGCTTCGCAGTGCCTGACCGGATCATTTCTGACAATGGCCCTCAATTTAGGAGTCATCACGTTGATCACTTAGTTAACCAGTTCGGCTTCGAATGGAGGTATTCCACTATGTACCACCCTCGGACGAATGGATTAGTTGAGGCTTTCAATAAGACTATGTGCAATGTCTTAAGAAAGTCAGTATAAAAAACATGGAAGAACTGACATGAGAAGCCTCCCGAAGCACTGTGGGCTTATCGTACCACTGCATGAAATTCTACTGATTCCACCCCATATTCTCTGGCCTATGGGGGTGAAGCAGTTTTACCTCTCGAAATACAAATCCCTTCATTGCGAGTCGCTATTCACCAAGGAAGAGCCGAAGATGAGAGAGTCAAGCTCCCGTATCAAGAATTGGATGCACTCGATGGAAAAAGGCTAGAGGCTCAACAGAGCCTTGAAATCAACCAAGGGAGAATGAAGAGGGCTTTTGACAGGTCTGATAAGATCCGCTCATTCACCCACGGTGATCTAGTCTTAGCTGTCAAGTGGCCTATTGTCATGCACGTCTGGCGCATAGGGAAGTTTGAGCCAAAGTGGGAAGGTCCCTTTAAAGTCAAAAAGGTGTCGCCCAATGGCACCTACATATTGGCACATTCTGATGGAGAGGAGGCGATGCCCCTTATCAATAAGTGATACCTAAAGAAATATTATCTGTGATGTGTATTCAAAAGTGATGGACTCAACGCGAAAATAAGCAAGATAGTCCAAATAAAATGCTAACTCTCTTTTTTTATTGCAGTGAAAGACGAATTACAAGTTATAAGAACGCATTACTAGGGAGGTTACAAGTCTCTTGCATCTGAGGATAAGAGGAAGGTTACAAACCAAAAATTCTACTTTTTGCTTGTCCATCTGAGGATAAGAGGGTGGTTACAGGCCAAAACAAATGCTTATCCCATGAAGAAGAGGTAAACCCTCGAAAGAAAGGCCCTCCTCATGAAGAAGAAGAAAAGCCACTTAGAGAGTTAGCTTTTATTCATTCGACGAATAAGAGGATGGTTCCAGGCTAGAAGACAAAGCAGAGCCACTCCAAGAAGTTAGCCACCGGTCCACCCGACGTGTATGTCAGACATACAGGCAAGATACCTCATCTGACATGTGTGTCGGACATACGATGTAGGATTCATTTGATGTGTATATCAAACATATAAGGTGGGTGGCCCTAATACGAAACTGGAGTACGACCAAAAGCATACCCTGTTCACAGTGGGGACCCTTCCACAGAACAACGTGGACCTCACTATTATGTTGGAGGATTTAGCTTCCAATAGGTACCACAAGCCGTGCCCTACCATCCTTGGCAACCTTTTGCCGACCCATGAACAACGCCGCGAGTAGCTCATTACCGAGTGTCATAAATCCCACGCATGACTTACCGATGCATGCGAACGTCATTCTCTACATCAGCCACATGTGCTGATCAGTGCTGACTAAAGCCAGCACCAGTTGGGTCCTCTAGAGGTCAGCTTAGATTGGATGCCTACTCCCTAGCACCGGCCGTCTCAGTGTCAGTTGCATTTTTGTTAGCGCCATCTGCTTTTCTTCAGGATCAGCGCTAGTCGTGTCAGCACTCCAAATCATCAGTACCAGTTGTCTCATCGCTGATTACATTTCAGTTAGCGACATCCCTGTCACAACTGTTCGTCTCTCGAGACTCCTCTTTTTCAAGGCTAAAGTTTTCGCCCCTCCTTAATGGTCGCACGATTCCGTGGAAGTAAATGTACACCTTCCCTTTGACTGTTCACCTTCATGACGGTTCACCTCCGACAATCGTCGAAAAAGCAACCGAAAACTTTCTCACCTATCTTTTTGGTCTGGACTTCACCAGAACCTCACTGGGATACCTCTGCGACACCATTAACAGTGCCGAAAAATGTCCACAACCACCGAGAAACCCCTTAAAGATCCTAGAAATCCCTCAAAACGTGCGGAAATACTTACTGATGTGTGTTCTGCCTCTTTCACAAAGGAAAATGACAGCCAGAGCCTCCTCTGCTTCTCGGAAAGATTACTGAAAAGCTCTCCTTTCCCTGCTTTCTCTGCAATCTCACCAAATCCTTTCCAAACTTTGTTCGTCGAAAAGTCTTCTTTGCCAAACTGCAGGAATCCTACTGTCAACCGAAGGCACTTCCCTATAGAGACTGTTGCTGAGGTCCCACTACTCCCCGAAATTTCAATTGAGTGCTTTCTCCTCACTGTTAAAGAAAACTTGTGCCCAAGAGTTTTTTTACCCTTGGTTAAAAATGAAGGAAAACGAGATTTACCCCCTTATATAGGCTACACTGCCCACATATGCCCCTCACAAATTGGTAATTCCAGTTGCATCCAAGGAAAGCCAAGTGACGACGAGCCAGGTTAGTCTTCAACCTAAGGCCCGAGGTAACTCTCATCAATCTATCCTTAGTGCCGGGTGTGTTTTCAATGTAACCCTAACACCGGTTGACCTAGTACCGGGTGCTTTCAAAGTAACCCTAGCACCGATTGACTTAGTGATGGGTGTGTTTTCAAAGTAACCCTACCGTCGGGTGTGTTTCCAAACAATCCAAGTGCTGGTTAACTCAGCAGCAGCTCTTCTCAAACAAATCACGGCCTGTTCACAGTGCCAGCTGAATCTTTAAAACAACCCAACAATGATTGTGTTTTTTGAGAACTTAGCGCTGAAACCACTAGCAATACACATGGCGTCGGCCGTAGTTCAAGCAGTGTATGCCCTTCCACTGTCCCTAGTGAAGTTGCACCCAAGCCAGGGAGTGTCGTCCCTAGCGGACTTACACCCGGGCCATTGCACCTAAACCGTGACCTCCCAATAGTGTCAGAAACTATTCCTCACACCCCAGTATGAGCCACACCCGTACTGTTGCCCATTATCCCCAGTGAAATTAGGGTTATCCTTACCTCCTCAATCCTCAATAAGTCATCTTCACACTAAGCTATCTTATCCTTAGGGAGTCCTCTCTTGCATACACACACATGCATTTACGTGCACTTTCATGAACGCCTTTCATAACCTACCTGTAAGTGTCCGCGCACCACCTTCATTACATCCCCAGTGAGTCTCACTCATGCTCGCAAAATGGCAAACCATCTTGCCATCCATACTCATTGTAAGTTAGTGGGCCACCGTCACCCACTCGCATTGCATACATAGTCCATCTCTCATAGGTAGCCTCGAGCCATCTCCCCAAAGTGACTCAAACCACCACCATAATCACTCCATGGCCTCCATAGACTGTTATCCATCTCCATTACGGTCCAGCTGTGTGACCTTAAACCATAGTACACGTCCAGGCCGCATGACGTTAAACTTTTAGCACAGGTCCCGAAGGCATGACCGTAAACACTCCTTCACAAAAAATAAATAACAGGCATGGTGTGTACCTTAACAAGGGAACGCTTTGAGTAAAAATGACAGGCGGACATGGTCACGAAACCAGGAGTAAGAGAGTTCTGTGAATAAAATAAAAACTGCGCACGGTGAAAATCCAAAAGGACATCGTGACTAAAAATGGATGAATAAGGGTGGACATAGTTGAAAATTCATGGGCAAAAGAGCCCCAAAATAAAAAAAAGCTGGTGAAAACTATCTCTACGGTGCCACTTCCCAAGTTCAAGCAAAAATCCACGAAGGACGCTTGGACAAATAAACAGGTTGATGCAACACTCGTCTCAACAGGAGGCTTCAATCCTCACTTAAAAGAAGAAAATCCCTGATATCACAATACCAGGACTCCAAAAATATGAGCTTCAAGGAAAATATTCTGACAGCTTGTGTCCAGTTGCAAAAAGGACTCGAAAGATAGAACACTCGCCTAAACGGTAAGAAAAGTCTCATGAGGAAGAACATTGTTCTCACGAGGTCACAATTACACTCTAAGAAACAGACATTACAAAGGCAGGAAATTGACAAAGTAAGTGGAGAACCTGCCAGAGACTTCAGCTCACCTAGCCGAGAGGCTCAGACCTTTGGGACTGGCTACCACTGCCCCTGACTAAACCCGGTGGATGAGACCCAAAGGTGTACTCTTAACGTCAAAATCAAACCGAGCCTAGCAGCAAACAGCACCTACCAAAGCAAACCAACGAACGAAGAACAAATGGGAATAATGCCCTTCACCATGGGACTCAATTGCCAGAAGGGCCCGATTCTAACTGACGAGGTTCATACAAAATCTTCAAATTCAGAATCACAAATAGTCTGCACGAGGGTGAGGACTTCGATAAGATCGCTCAAAAAAGTCTCTTCTCACCCTAAAGTCTCCACGGACGGACTCGCGAACAATGCATCCCTACGTCTGAGTAGCCTGTTACGCCATTACATGAATCTCCTCGACGTTCATGTGGTCCTGTGGCTAGGAAGGAAAAAAGTAAAAGACGAAGTTAGTTTTTCGAATGATTGTCCTTCTCGCTTCTCTTGAAGCACAACATTCGGCGGGGCGAGCTGTTTGAACTTATTTTTCATCACCTTGGTCCCCGGTAGGAAGCAGGTCAATAAAGCTTACAAAAACAGTGGAAATTCTTAACAATCTCAGAATGGCCCCAGAATTGGTTAGGACCATCAACACTTTAAAAGATTACCCACCACATTTTGTCACGATCAGACATATCTAAGGTAGTGAACACAAAGAAACAATTTCAGCAAAATCGATCTCTAACACCCTGAAATGGACCTTGTAACTAGAGCGTTATTTTTGGTCTGTCAAACAGCTATGGGAACATCGCCATTAAATCTGGCACAGTAAAAAATCTCTATGGGTCAAGTTTCGGCTTAATCGGGCACTCTAAGACAAAGTTATCGGTAAAAGACTAAAAATGCTAGGCTGCACACTATTCCCTTGTGGCCTCACTACACCAAAACACCATTGAAGGTGGCTGTTTTCACAGTCATGGGTAGTGAATTTTGGGGCCTTTATCTCACTCATTCCTAGTTTGGTCATGCTCAAATTTTGTGAGCGCATTCGTCTCGTCGAGACGAGCGTTTTGATAGATGGTACGCCCCGAGATGATATCCTAGAAGGCAGAAAAGCTAAAGAGAAATTGCTGACCCGTGAAGAAGTTACAGAAAATTCAGCAGCGACACGCCTCTCTCGATGGACCAAATCACGACGCTCGCACATCAGATCGTTGCGAAACTAATTCAATTGTGTGCATAAGGTTCAGGGCTATCATTGGTTCAAACCCTGTACATGATAAATGGTCTGATTTCATGGACGAAGCTCATGAGGTAACTGAAATTTTGACCACGAAATTCCAGATTTCGGCCAAAACATAAAAGTTGTGAAAACTTCGTTCGGGCTCCAAATCACGCCCTGTTTGTTACCACGTGACTGTGACAGCATGCTTAGTACACTATGATGAAGAAATCATAGAAAAAAAAATAAACGAATGAGTACACTATCGATTCAAAGTTTCTAAGATTCAAACGAATTCCAAGTCTCGTGATTGTGGCTTAAAAACACGATCCATGGCTTGAAGTTGGTATCAAAACGATCGCCATGCAGAGCCCTACAAGAAAATATTCATCTTGAAATCAAACAGGCATCAGATAAACCTCAGGACAGGCATAGAAGATCACGCAGGTTCTCGAGCAGCAGCAGGGACTGTTTTGGAATTTCACACATTGTTAGGTAGGGGGTAAAACAGTCATTTTGTACCCATTTTTAGAATATCTTTTAATTCAATTAAATCTTAATTTTCAATAATTACGTTTAATTTTGATCAATCCACCCATGTTTGGGCCCAATTCTATATAAACAGGCACTGCCTCATTGTAAAAGGACCTTGGGCCTTCGGTTCATTCTTTGAAGATTCAAGAAAATTTTGATTCCTTATTTGAACCAGTGATTATATCTTGAGGAGAGAGAGAGTAGAGAGAAGAAAAGGGTCGATATCCTTGGGTAAGGTAATTTTTTCTCTCCTCTTTTATCTCTCCTCTCCCTCTTTCTCTCTCCTCTCCCTCTTTCTCTCTCTTTCTCTCTCTTCTTCTCTCTTCTTTTCTCTCTACCTTTCCCTTTTTTCTCTTTCTCTCTCTTCTTCCATAACCTCTCCCTATTTTTCCCTCTTTCTCTCTTCTTCTCTCTCTACCTCTCCCTCTTTCTCTCTCATCTTATCTTCTCATCTTTACCTCTCTCATATCTTTCTATGTCATCTTTCTCTATTTGCCCCTTTTTAATGCAATCGACGAGACCCAATGCCGATTGGTGTTCCCTCTCTTCTTCTATCAGTCGGTAAGAACTAATGTCGATTGGTTTTCTCTCTCTTCTTCTATCAATCGACAAGACTTAGCACCTATTGGTTTTCTCTCTCTTCTTCTATTAGTCGATGAGACCTAGCATCAACTAGTTTTCTCTCTCTTTTGTCAGTCAGTGAGACCTAGCATCAACTGGTTTTCTCTCTCTTTTTTTGTCAGTCGGTGACATCTAGCATCGACTAGTTTTCTCTCTCTTCTTTTATCAGTCGATGAGACCTAGTGCTGATGGGTTTTCTTTCTCTTATTCTATCAGTCGGTGAGACCTAGCATTGACTAGTTTTATCGCCCTTCTTCTATCAATCGGTAAGACCTAGCAATGACTTATTTTCTCTCTCCTCTTTTATCAGTCGATGAGACCTAACACCAATTAGTTTTCTCTCTCTTCTTCTATCAGTCAGTGAGACTTAGTGCTGATTGGTTTTCTCTCTCTTATTTTATTTGTCGGTGAGACCTAGCACCTATTAGTTTTCTCTCTCTTCTTCTGCCAATTAACGAGACTTGGTACCAGTTGGTTATCTCTACTTCTTCTCTTCAATCAGTCGGTGAGGCCTAGCACCGGTTGAATTTCTCTCCCTCATCTGTCACAATCGACGTAAGCCTAGTGTCAGTTA
This sequence comes from Amborella trichopoda, assembly GCF_000471905.2. Next base: position 3,473,228 of record NW_006495906.1, on the reverse strand, counting down.
ATTGTCTTCCTACCTTCTTTACTGATACAGTTGGTGAGACCTAGCGTCGAATTTTTTCTCTCTCTTCTCCTAATACAGTCTGTGATTCTTGGCATCGGCTGTGCCTTGTTTCCCTCTCTCTTTTATCCTCTCGTCTCCTCTCTTCCTTCTTCTCCCTCCTTTTATCTGTTCCCTTCTTCTCTTTACTTCATTCCTTCCCCATAACCATTACTCTTCTACTCTTTCGTTCGACTAAGAGGGATTGAGGTTAGCCTCTCATGACAGTTTTATCGTCTAGCCGTATTGTTGTTGTACCCAGATTACTTGACCCACCTTACTGCAACGATAGATCGACCATCGTGCTTAGCTGGTCGATATCAGTAATGACATCCGGTAGTGATCCCGTGAGCTGGTCTTAGTTACTAAGCCAATTTTGCTACCACGTCAGGCCAATCATCCACCAGCCTAGTCACTGTCCTGATCCTCTCTCCTGGTGGAGTTCTTCTCTTCCCCCCGTCTTCCTTCCTTCTTTTTGAATGCGCTTGCTTGTGTACGTTTATCAGCGAGGAAAAAGGTGAGGTCTGACCCACCTGTCTTATAACTTTTGCTATATATGTGTGTGATTGCAGAAAAGTAGAAAATAAGAAGAATATGAGCCAAGGGAGGTGATTCCGAACCAGTTTCATTACTGGGGGGCTTTCTTCGTGATCTGAGAGGGCACCCAAGAGAGTCATTCCGAGTAAGTCCCGAACCCTCCTTTTAAATTCCTCTCTCATCGGTTGGTAATATCTGCCCCCCCCATTTTTGAACGAGGTTCTCGAGAGTGCGATCTCATACACGTCTCGGGCCTCAAGGATCCAGAGGGAGAGATTGAGGCACCTAACCAGCAAGGAATGAACTTCCTGAGGATGCAGGATGATGGTCCAGATGAGAGTGCCCTGGCATGTGCATGGCACTAAGTGTGGGATGACGCACGTGGCATTTGGCATAGATGATGCGCACACAACGATAGCCCTCTAACGAGGATCTCGACGATAAGCGCGCGGTGAACTTGAGCAGGTCGTGGAGCTTCATATCGTGCTTGCGGATACTTTCGAAGAGTGTCAAGGCTTTCTGAGCAAGGAACGGGGTTCCTAGGGGCCTTAACAAGATTTGCAAAAGTGCTCTGCTAGAGTTCTGGTGCCTTTTTTTGTTGTCCCATGGCTGAAGGGAGGCCGTAAAGAAGTCAGGGGAGTCTAACAGTCCTCTATCTTTTAAAAGTGAAATAGGAGAGTAGTAGCAGTGGGCTCATAAAAAATGCAGTGGAATTTCGTTGAGTTTGTGGCGAACTGTTGAAGTGCAAAAACAGGGAGAAGGGAAACCCACAGGGTCACAGGGAAGTTTTCTGGGGATATTCGGTGGTTTTCGTAAAATGCCCGACTGTCAGAAAAGGGGAAAAAATAGGGTCAGATGGGGATTCCCAGCAGATGGAATGGTTTTTCTGATAGGGAGAGGCAACGTTGGTAGGGGAAAGAACAGGGGTCAGTCGAGGATTCCCGGTGCGTGGAGGAGTTTTTCCAATGAAACCCGAAGGATTGTAGGGAAGGGGAAAGGTCGTGAGAAGGTGGACCATTGGCGAGGAGCGACGGCTGGGGAAATCGAAAGGCATGGGAGTCAATGCCCTCTGAAAATTAGGAACAATGGGAATCGGGGCACTTCAAGGGCATGCAAGACAGTAAGTTGCATGTAGAGTTGCCTTCACGTGTCCTTAGGCCACGTGTGGCGATAGCCATGCTAGGGAGCATGCCGCTCATGGCAATGGTCTCGCATGGCATTGGCCTACCCATGGTGATGGTAGGACACGACATTATGTTGTGCACAGCAATGGCTGCACACGGTGTTGAGTCGCGCGTGGCGATGACTATGGACGGCGATGTCTCACGAGGGTCAAGAGTGATGGCACATGAGGAGGCCCTGCTGCTGCAATCTATTGGAAGCTAAGTCCTCCAGGACAACCGTTAAGTCCATGTCATTTTGGAGGAAGGGAATCCATCATGGATTGGGTCCTTGGAAGCTAGCCATGCCCTGTCAGATGAATTGAAGTTGATTCAAGAATGGTTGGCTTCTTCTTTTTGGAATGTAACCATCCTCTTTTGTGGTTTTGCTTCTTCTTCGTGAGGATAGAATTCTGTTGGTGGGTTTGCTTCTGCTTCATGAGAAGAGCGTTTGTTTCTGGCCTGCAATCATCCTCTTAACCTCAGACTTAAGAGATTTGCTTGTGATGGTCCTCTTATCCACAAACATAAGAGCTTTTCTTGTAATCGTCCTCTTATCCTCAGATGCAAGAGCTTCGTGACTTCCCTAATTATGGGCTTTCGATTGTAGCTTGTAACTTTTTCTAATGCAATAAAAGAAATGAATTTCCTTTGAGTTGGCTTAATGTTCCTCGTCTTCATTTCTTTCTTTTTACTGTACGCACTGCATTTTAGGGGTATGTCAGGGGTAGTACTTCTTTAAATATCGCCCATTGATAGGGGGCATCGGCTCTTCTCCATCCGAGTTCGCCAATATATATGCCCCATTGCGGTGGCTTTCTTGACTATGAATGGACCTTCCCACTTAGGTTTGAACTTTCCTTTACGGCACCCATGCATGACAATTGGCCACTTGACTGCTAAGACTAGGTCCCCATGAGCGAATGAGCGAACCTTGACAGACTTGTCGAAGGATCTCTTCATTCTTCCTTGATTGAGCTCGAGGTTCTGCTGGGCTTATAGTCTTCTTTCGTAAAGGGTATTGAACTCCTGATAACAGAACTTGACCCTCTCATCTTCGGTCAGTCCTGATGTATAATGACATGGAGTGAGGCTATTTGAACCTTGAGGGGTAAGACTGCCTCACCTCCATAGACCAAGGAATAAGGGGTAGAGTTTGTAGCATTGCGAGTGGTGATGCAATAGACCTATAGAGCCTCAGACAGCTTCTCATGCCAGTTCTTCTTTGACTTTGAAACTGACTTCCGGAGCACCTCGCACAAGGTTTTGTTGAACGCCTCAGCTAAGCCATTGGCTCGAGGGTAGTACATGGTCGAGTACTTCCACTTGAAACCGAATTGGTGGGCTAGGCGATCAATATGATGGCTTCTGAACTGAGGGCCATTCTCAGAGATTATTCGATCCGAAACCTCGAACCGGTATATGATGTGATGACGAACGAAGTTGGCCACCGTAGTCCCTGGAACCTTCTTGAGAGGGACCGCTTCAGCCCACTTGGAAAAGTAATTTGTCGTTGCTAGAATGAAGGCGTGACCCAAGGCAGAAGGAGGGTCGATGGATCCTACAATATCGATACCCCACTGGGAAAAGGGCCATGATGTCACTGTAGGATGGAGTGGCTTTGGAGGCTGATGAATGAGGCTTGAGTGAATTTGGCACACTTGACATCTTTTGGCATAGTTTTGGTCGTTGACCGCCATTAAAGGCCAACAATAGCCGAGCCTGCATATGCGCTCGTAGAGCTTAGGGCCGGACTGATGCACTTCGCAAATATCTGAATGCATTTCTTTGAGTACCTTTCTTGCCTCTTGCGTGTCGATGCATCTAAGGAGAATTTTGTCAAATGATCGAAGAAAGAGAACATTCCCATTGAGAAGGGTGTACTTGGTAGACATCCATCGTACGCCGTTGCGTTCCACCCGATCCTGAGGTAGCCTCCATGTTTTATGAAGTTCATGATGGGCTCCCTCCAAACTTCCACCTATTCAACCTCTGTGCACATTGGGTCAAAGGATTCAGGTTGCTACTTCTCAGCCTTGGATTCTTTACTTCAGGACATTTCCTGCTCTGCCATAGTGACATCCTTGGCCGCGAGGAGTGCTTCCAATGGATAAGGCTGGCATTTGGGGAAAACATCCCTCTCATCATCTGTAACATCCTTGGTTCTCGAATCAACATGTTTCCATTGTGTTATTCAGACTGGCGTGGGCCCTGTTGAAGACAGTTGAATGGTGGTGCCGAGCTTTAAGAGCGCATCAGCCTGGGAGTTTAGCCTCCTAGGGATATGACTCAGGGAGAAGTCATCGAACTGGGCCATATAAGATTTGGCCGTGTCATGATAAGGCTTGAGAGTATCCTTCCTTACATCATAAATCCCTTTAAGCTGTCGAATGACCTGCTCCGAGTCGCCAAAGATGTTTAGCTGCCCCAGGTCTAGCTCCTGGGCAATCTCCAATCCGATTATGAGGGCCTGATATTCAGCTTTGTTATGAGAAAATGCCTCTACTAGTGAGAAGGATAGAGGAATCATTCCACCTTCGGGCGTCAGGAACATGACTCCAGCACCCCCTCTATCTGACTGGAATGCTCCGTCGAAGTACATCTCCCATAGCAGAGTTAGCACCGTACAAAAACCTTCTTCATTCGGGAGATCAGTTGACAAGGGAGATTCTGAAGGAACTGGGTGAGCTACGCGAAAGTCTCCTAAGGCCTGACCTTTGACTGCCTTCTGTGGTACATATGTGATGTCGAACTCCATCAGCATTAATGCCCACTTGGCGAAGCATCCTGATAGGCATGGTTGAGTCATAAGGAACTTGACCAGTTCAGCCTTTGCGGTTTACTTGACCTTGTGACCGAGCAAGTAATGACGGAGCTTCTGTACTGCAAAGATCAGGGCTAACCACATCTTCTCAATGGGAGGGTAATTCTTCTCGGCTCCCTACATCTTGCGGCTGAGATAATAGAGTGCAATTTCTTTTCCCCCATCATTGTTCTGCACTAGAAGTGCCCCGAGTGACTCATCAAGAGAGGTTACGTATAGGATAAGAGGCATTCCTAACACTGATGTAGAGAGTACTGGAGGATTCAACAAGTACTGCTTGATGTCATGGAGTGCAGCTCGGGATGCCTCATCCCATATGCAAGGGGTGACTTTCTTCAGGAGGTGTGAAAAGGGCCTGCATCATCCCAAAAAATTCGAGATGAACATTCAAATTTACGCCAATTGTCCTTGGAGAGACCACAGTTCATGCAGGGTCATGGGTGGTGGCATGTCCTGAATTGCCTTGATTTTGATTGGTTCAATCTCCAGCCCATGGTACCTCATGATGAACCTTAATAATTTTCATGAGCGTACACCAACGGCACATTTCAAGGGGTTCATTTTGAGTGGGTGACATTGCAGCCGTTCAAACACCTTTTTAAGGTCTTGTATGGGAGCATCTTTTATTTCAGACTTCACCAAAAAGTCTTCTACATAACACTCGACCTCCTTGTGGATCATATCCTTGAAGACGGTCGTCATGGCTCGCTAGTACGTTGCACCGACATTATTTAACCAGAAAGGCATCACAATGTAGCAAAAGACACCTTTTGGGGTCAAGAACCTGTGGCCTCTTCATCTTCTGGTGCCATCCTGATTTGATTATAACCAGAATATCCATCCATGAAGGAGAAGATTTGGCAATGAGTCGTGGAGTCAACAAGCATATCGGTGAATGATAAGGGGAAGTCATCCTTGGGGTAGGCAGTGTTCAAATTGTGGAAATCAATGCAGACTCTAATTTAGCCATTCTTCTTCTTGACTGGGACGACATTCGCCAGACATCTTAAGTATTTGACTTCATGTACGAATCCAGCTTGCTTGAGCTTGTTCACCTCAACATCAATCTGCATCTCGAGGCCGGGTCTAAACCTTGTTGACTTCTACTTCATGGGTTTGATGGTGGGATCGATACCGAGACGATGGACACCAATCAGAGGGTATAGACCGGCATCTTGTCATAATGTCAGTCGAAGATGTCTCGATTTTCTCAGAGGAGGGAAACATAACTTTCTTTCACCTATGGGGACATTTTTGCTGTGATGAAAGTTGGCCTTAGATCGGCCTCATCCCCAAAGTTGATCTCTTCAAGCTCGTCAGTCGTGGCCTGACAGCCCTCTTCCCACTCTTCCAAAGCTTCTTGAAGTTCCTCGTCAAAGGACTCACAAGGGTTTTCATTAACCTCGAGTGTAGAAACACATGATCCTGACATCTTGGCTTCTAAGAGGGGCCCAGTGTGGGATAGGACTCCCAGTCTCTGGCTGATCTAGGCCATGGAAGGGTTAGCGTCGAACAGGGAATCCATGACCTCGTGTTTGGGATCACTTGGTGTTTTTCTTAAGCTGGATGACGCTTCATGAACTTGGATCATGTGGTAGGCCTTGTAGCAATAGGTGCCTGAAGATGACTCAGTTTTGCTTGGGCTGCCAGGGCATCAATGACTGTCTAGAATCCAGTCACTTGGGCCATTATCTCTTTGAGGCCCTTTTGTTGCGACCTACTGAGGTTGGTGGCTCTGAGCTTGTTGTTTAGAGCATCAAAGTCTAGACACTGTCGAGCTGTACCTGTGGAGGAAATAGAAGAGGAGGGAGGAGAAGAAGAGTTAGAATGTTTCAGACAGCTTTTTACATTGTCATCAAAATTGGACGTGTGCGGGGGGTAGTTTAGGTCTTGCACTGGCATTGACCGTTGTGGGGTGCTTTAAGCATCGTCACCCATATTGGACGACTCCCAAGCTATTGATGACTCAGGGATGTCCGTCTGATTGGATGACAAGATAAGGTGAGCTGCTCCTAGGATGAAATCCTATAAAGTTCGTGGTGGAGGAAGGGCCTTAAGGAATTCTTCCTCAACTGGTGGCTGAGGGATGGGATTACTTTGGCGAGTGGACTTGGGTGCTCGTCATCTCCTTTTGGACCCTTGGGGAAGTGTTTGGTTTACCCCAACGGTTTGGTGAGTAGTTCTAGCCTCGTGGACTGCCTCACGCTTCAAGGATTCGAGCCTACTTCGGCCATTGTAGACTTTCCAAGGCTGAGAGGTCGAGGGAGCTGAAAGGTCCGATATATGCTCATGGGGGGACCTGTAGTGGGGCTTCCTCTCGAACAGAAGCGACAACTTGGAAGCGTTCCAGGAGGACCACACAAACAATGTGGCCTTCCTAGACCTTCTTTGTGACTACAACTTCGAACCTTGAGCATTCCTTCTGCTCGTGGCCCCATACTTTGTGATATGGGCACCAGAGGTCTTTCATCCCCTGGGCAAGGTGCTTAGGCTGCCTTGTAGGCTTTGAAGTGATGAGACCCTATTGGAGCACTGCCTCAAAGAGCGCCTGTAGAGGGCCTAACTCAGTGCTTCCCGGGGCATGCATTGGGAGTTCTGCTTACAGTGGTGGAAGAGGGACTTCAGGGCACCCTTCTTGGCTACCACGATCTTCCTGGCATTGCTGCATCTTCTTTGCCAAGAGTTCATGGAAGCTAGTGCATTCGCTCACGTCATGGCCTCGTATCAGGTGATGCGAGCACCAGAGGTTCTCAGTTCTTGGAGGCAAGAACATCGGTTGCCTTGTCGACTTCGGTGTGATGTGTCCCTCTTCGAGCATTATGGAAAATAGTGCGCGGAGGATAGCGGGTGCTCCCTCATCCTCATTGATCATCACTATGTGGGCGGCCTCAGTTGCCCCTAATGCTTTCTTTAACTCTTCAAGCGTTATCTGACGCTTGTTAATAAGGGGTTCGATAGTGTCATTAAGCTTATAGCAGCCATAAGTGGGGTGGCCTACTTTCCTGTGAAAGGCACAATACCTCTCATTCTTCTCTTGCCCAGTCGGCTCTGTGGTGTTGACCTCAGGCAGCTAGATCATGTTCTGTTCTAGTAGTACTCAGATCAGTGCATGAGTCCACTTCTTGTTGAAGTGGTAAACCTTATTCTAGTGCTGAGTCCAAAAGTCACTTTGGCTAGGCGGGACCTTGTTGTAGGACTGCTGCTTGCCCTTGGCCTGAGACGTTTGTGCATTGGAGAGGCCTAGCGTGTGAGGGACGACATTCTTGATGTCAGTCACGGTGACAGCCACACTGATCACCGCTTTTTGTTGGTTGCCTCAACTGTTGGAGCGAGAGTTTGAACAAGAGGGTTACTGACGAGAGCCACCAGGGTGCTTGGACAATCCCTCGATACAAACTGCCTTAGAGACGAGCTCGGACATGGAGGGTGGATTGGAGGCCCCGACATGCAGAGCAATCTCGGGAAGCATGTTTCAAATGCAAGTCTAGACGACTTCTTTTTCGGTCATGGGAGCGGCATGAAACGTTGTCAGCTCCCTCCATCGAGCGATGAACTTTTCAACTAGCTCACCAGGGTCTTGAGTCAACGTGAGGAGCTCAATGGTTTCCACGTTCCTTTAGACTTCGTAGAAGCGTTTGTAAAACAACTGCCCATTTCTTGCCATGTGTGCACCGAGTTTTGAAGCAGCCGAGCATACCAATGGAAGGCTTGCCCTTCGAGAGTCTCGACGAACTGAAGGAGGAGAAGTCGTCCGTTAGTTACCGTCTCCTTACAAGCCTCTTGGAAGTGGGCAGTATGCTGGTGCAGTGACATAGTACCTTTGAAAAGGGGGAGCTTCCCTTTTTGATAGTTGAGGGGAAATGAAACCTGGTCAACAACTTTTGATAGAGTGGTGCCTCTTGCATGCCAGGGACCATGTTCTTGAGGCTATGGGCCACCATGGCATCTATGTTGGTTTGGGAGACCCCGCAAGAGGAAGAGCTGTCTTGGGAAGCCGGTGGGGGAGTTTTCCTGGGAATTGTGTTCTCACCAGTCAGGGAATCGGTCTCATGGTGAGAAGAAGGGGACCTGAAGGCTTCTAGGCGTTCCATCTTCTTGAGGATGGATTGCACCATTACCTCGAACTGGTTCATTCGCTCTTCTTGGGCGTCATCAGGATCATTGATCACCATGACACTGACCGTTTCTTCTGGAAGGTCAGAGCCAGGTGGCTTGAGGAGGCCGAGACTTGTGAGCTTGCGTTTATGAGGGACCGGGCAGGCAAGAGCCCATGTCTCATAAGGTGAAGCTATAAGTGCTGGGAGGGAGGATGAAGTTGTCGACCCTCATGTGTTTGAGGTGGCGTAGAGCTAGCGCTGCCCCGAGCTGTGGTATGCATGGCGTGCGCAGGGTTTGGCGCTAGAAGGCTTAGCCTTGAACACAAGTTCGAGGCAGCATGAAAGTTTCCTCGAGGTGTGACTTGAGGGGTTCGACCACGAGCTTTAGGTGTGTGCATGGAGTGGAGACCCCAGGATTTCCACCTCCGTGTGTCGAGCCTCCAAGTGTAGAGGTTCGGGATAGTGAAGGAGTTTGAGGGCTAGCCTTACAGTGAACCTCAGGAGTATGATCGACAAGGGACTTGCTGGGGTCCCCGACGTGCTGGACGTTGCCACTTGCAACCGTGGAGTAGCAGTGTCACGGTTTGTGGACGATGCATGACACTACTGCTCATGGCTAGAGGGTGAGCAATGACCTATGGACGGTGCTAGGCATCGCCATTGGCAACACAAGAAGGTAGCGCGCCCTGGCGCGGGAGGCGATAGCCTTTCGTGAAGCACTCGACGAGAGCCATTTGTAAAGCACACGGTGATAGTTCTCATGAAGCGCCTAACGATATGCGTGGGACGCAGGGGAAACAACGATGAGCAACAAATGCACGAAGGAGGCTCGCAAACGGCGATGGGCACCGCGTACACATGGGAAGCTCGCGGACAGTGATAGGCACCGTGCACAAAAGGGAAGTTCGCAGACAACGATAGGTGTTGCCGAGACGTTTCGTGGGTGGCGATCAGCATCGCCATCTGTGATAAGAACACAACAGGGGGAGACCCCGTCGGGCGACACTGAGTTTCGACGTCTGTGTTCTTCACTGAGACGTCGAGATACGTTGGCAGATGGCGATGAGCAGCAAGCGTCGCTGAGAGATAGAGGTGGACGAATAGAAGGAGAGAGAAACTTGCGCATGGAGCTGCCATCGCCATGCATGACCTGTGGAACTACAGAAGAGGCATGCACGGCACTGCCACTACCGTGCATGGCTTCTAAGAGGAGCCCAGATGGAGAACAGGAAGAAGAAAGAGAGGAAGAATAAAAGAAAAAGGAAGAGAAATAAGATTTAGCCTGGGGCTACTGGTCCAAAAGTTTCTCTCACCTTACTCTCTCTTTCCAAATGTGACCCAACAATGAGAAGAAAGAGAAACTTTATTCAGTAAAAACTCTCTCTTTTACAAAGGGTTGAGTCCTTCTGCGTACAATGATGGTACGTGGTATATATAGAATTTGCCCCAAACATGGGTGGATTGATAAAAATTAAACGTAATTGCTATAAATTAAGATTTAATTGAGTTAAAAGAAATTAGAAAATAGGGTAGAAACTGACATATTTTCCTCTTCCTCACAATTTGTGGAATTTGGAATAGTCCATGTGTTTCCCTAGAATGTACATGATTTTTCATGGATGATCCGGGGTTGTTCTGATACTCAGTTAATTGAAAGATGATAGTTTTCTTGTAGGGCTCAGCATGGCGATCGATTTGATACCAACTTCGATCTATGGATCGTGTTTTAAGGGCATGATTATGTGGATCAACAATGTACTCGTTCCTTGATGTTTTTCTGTGATTTCTTCACTGGATCACACTGAAAATGCCATCACGATCGTGGGGCAATAAACGCAGCTCTATTTCGAGCCCAAACGAAGATTTTGCAACTTTGGATTTTGGCAAAAATCTGAAATTCCGGCGACATAATTTGTAGTCACTTCATCCGGTTCATGTGTCGATTCTGACTGTTCATCATGTACGAGGTTCGGGTCAGAGATAGCCCGAGACCTTACGCACGCGATGGAATTGGTTTCACATCGATCGGGCTCGCGAGAGGCATGATTTTGCCACTCGAGCGAGGCATGATGCTACTAAATTTTCTGCACTTTCTACACAGATTGCTCGAACGTCGTCGCAAGGCATGCCATATATCGAAACGCTTGTCTTGACGAGACGCACTTGGTCACCAAATTTGAGCACAATCTGACTTGAAACGTGCGAGATATGAGCATTCAAAGTCACTATTCGTGACTGTCCCTTTAATGGTGTGGAGTTGCAGGGTGGCCGCACGGGAATAGCTTGCAACTCCTCCTGTTTCGCTCATTTTCTTATAATGTCATCCTGGAGTGTCCGTTTAAGCTAAAATTTGACATTTAGGGGCTTTCAACCGTGTTGGATCCAATCGTGGTGGTCCACAACTTATTGAGACACCGAAAATGTAGCTCTAGTTATAGGGGTCCATTTCAGGGTGCTAGAGGCTGATTCTGTCGGAACTACTTCTCAATCTGCATTGCCTTAGACATGTCAGAATGTGATGAAACATGGCAGGAGACTTTTGAGAGTACTCATGAAGGTCTTGACCAGTTTTGGGGTTATTATGAGACTATCGGGATTTCCATTGTTTGCTAGGCTTCTATTGACCAGTTTTCGGGTTATTATGAGACTATCGGGATTTCCATTGTTTGCTAGGCTTCTATTGAGCAGGGACCCCATGATGATGAAAAATATCTTTGAACAAACACCAAAACGATTACTCGAGGCATGATGAAGCCAATTATCTATAAAGATCTAAGTGCCACTCTTGGAAAAAGATGAATCTACGAATGGGGCAAAAAGCCAGTCTGACCCCAGTGACCCCATCAATCCTAAACCAATGACCCCATCACCCGATCAGACATCTGAACCCATTTCAAGTCAAGGCACCAAGAGAAATGGCTTCTTCGAGCAGATTGAGCTCGGGGCAGCTCAAGCATCTGAATCAATTTTCCCCATACTCTTATTGAGCCTGAAGGCACCGCTCTGAGGCAGCCCTGGTTCCTCAAGTGAGATGGAAGCTGAACCCACCGAGGGCGCTGGCCATGACCCCCTTGTGGTGGAGAGTTTGATCCATGAAGAGACAGGTTCCTTTCCCATAATGCAAAAGAATGATCCATCACATCCTCTCAAAGTTTGCCTTGACATCCCGGCTCCTCAAGATGAAGTTGAAGAGAAAACTGATATTGTTAAGCCACTGCAAGAGCTTGAGAAACCCGTTGTCGAGATCGATCTTCAGAGTAAGAAGGGAACCCTGCCACTGGCCACTTTCATTCCGTATTTTCAGGGATTCATCACAGAATCTTGGGCACGTGATGAAGAACCGTCTACTCTCGATGGTCCTAATGATGCTACTTCCCTTGCTTGTTTCCCCCCGAACATTCTTACCTCTGATGAGAACTCGTCACTCTCATTCAAGGAAAGCTACTCCCTAGTACAAGATGAAACGAGCTTCGCTTCCCTTGATGCAAGTTCTGTTCAAGTGGCTCCTCCATGCTCTGAGAATGCCACAACTCCCTGCAAAGCCAATTGTCTGCTCTCCTCATGTCATGAATGCCTCATGTATCCTCTCAAGGATGATGATGGAGGCCTATAGTCCTATGAGAAGTTCAGGTTCTCTCTTAATTGTAAAGAGCGAAGCACCAGAAGCTTAAAAAGACGAGATTATGCAGTTAACGTCACCTTAAGGCAGTTACAGGCCGAGATGAGGTCGAAAGATGAAATGATAGAAATCTTGTGTCAAGCGAACCTGAAGTCTCATAGGCGTGAGCGTACCCCTTCAGGTCAGCAAGCCCTATTTACCGTATTTCAAGCACCGCTCCCGGACATCGAAACAAGCCCATTAAGTGATGAACTACTCCCACCCTAACCTCCCTCACTGCCAATCCCTTCTCCATCTTTTCCTCCGATTGGGAATGGAGGACTAGTAAAAGGCATGGTGGCCAAAGAATCAAAAAGATACGATGCCTCAGTGACAGGAAAGCTGAATTGTTACTTGAAACCTCCCCCAGCTTATGTTGATCAGACTTTATTGCCACAAGGACATCAAAGACTCGATATTCCCATGAGCATAATCAAGCATTTCCCAGTAGAAAGTCGACACAAGAGTTATTCCTTTGGAAAGTCCATGATCCCCAAGTTGCTTGAAATTCTCTTATAAAAAGGGGGTGATCTAACTACGTGCGCCGAAAAGGTCGAACGAAGTTGGGAAAGATGACGAGCCCAATTATTGCCAATATCATAGGTTACTCGGTCACAAGACTGAGGAGTGTATTTCCATTAGAGACATCATCCATGATCACATAGACAGTGGGAAAATTGAACTAGCGGTCTAATTCCACATGAAAGCCAGTGCCGCACTACGGTCTGAGCTAGAAGACCCCTAAACTACATAGCCACGGTCTAAGCTATATGACCCTAAATTATAAGACACGTCCAAGTGGCACTATGATAAAATGCATAACATACGGTCTCAGAGGCAAGACCTTAAACCTGCCCTCAGGTCTTAGTGTATGATCATAAAACACACTACTCTTATGGTCTCGGAGGAAAGACCTTGAACCTTCCCTCAGGTCTTGGTGTGCGACCTTAAAACATACCACCCTTATGGTCTCGGAGGCAAGACCTTAAGCATGCCCTCAGGTCTCAGCTAATGACCCTAAAAACATGCCAAATCGACGATCATAGTGGCATGACCTTAAACACGCTTTCACAAAAAAAACAAAGAAAAAAAAAAAGAAAGAAAAAGAAGGCAGACATGACGAAAACCAGCACGGGCGTCATGGGTAAAAATGTCAAAACAATATGATTGACGGACATGGTGTGCACCCCCAAAGGTCACCATGGGCAAAATATGTCAAAAAGAAAAAAGACGGGCATAGTGAAAATCCACAAGGGTACTATGGGCAAAAGTGTTGAAATAAAAGGGATGTGGTGAAAACCCTTCGGGGCACTCCCTCTCGAATGACGGGCATGCTGACCTTGTCTTATGGGACAACACGAGTAAAAATTTCTTACTTCTCTGAAGCAAGATGTTAAACTTCACGACATATAGTCCATTAGAATGACTATAAACTACTTCTTGTTCCTACATGTCTCCATGGGATTACTGTAGACACCATCCTACAATCCCCTACTACATCCCTCTTCATAAGCCCCGGTGAAAGGACACCACCCTTTCAAGGTGTCCTCCCTAATCAAGACGTACCACAGTTCTAATTGTGAGATTCTAAAGAATGTGCCCGCTTCTATGAAGCCTTATATCAAAGAGGTGTACCAAAGTTCTAGTTGTGTGACTTCGAAGCAGAGCATGTAACCATCAAGGCATGTGATCACCTCTACAAAGCCATATCACAAAGAGGTGTACCACAGTTTCAACTGTGAGGCTTCAAAGTAAAGCATGCATGGCATGTGCTTGCCTCTACAAAGCCAATATCCCAAAGAGGCGTACCGCAGTCTCCACTGTGTACCCCCACACCTGATAGGGCACGTTTACTACCCATCACCTCAAGACTCTCCTGACCACTATTTTTTCAGTTGAGTCACACCAATCATAGCCCCCTTAAGCCTCATGCTCCTTAATTTCCCATGATCCCACTTCTTGTCATGCGTGCCCCTACCTCTACAACGGTCTAAAGTGGGGGAAGACCTTAAACTTTCCCTCAACATGTCCAACAAGGGTGAGGACTTTTAAAAGCACCCCTCGGTAGTTTTTTTAGGGTAAGAGACCTTAAAAGGCCTTTTCCCATGAGGCCATGATCGGGCAGCAGCTCTTAAGCCCGAGCCCGATGTCCTTCGCAAGCCACCACTCGCACACATCTCTCGTGTGCACGTCCTCTCAACCGCCACACATGTTCTTTTCACCACTGTGTGTGTTCCCTACCACTGCACGTGTTCCTTCTTCACTGCCACGTGTGTTCCTTATCACCGAGCTTGCTATCGCCATGCGTGCTTCATTACCGAGCATGCTACCGTCATGCGTGCTTCATCACCGAGCATGTTATTTCTATGCGCATTCTCAATAAGTGCTCTTATACTATCGAGCTTATCATCACTGTGCATTGTTTGAAGATATTTTACAGCAATTTGGGTCCCCGATGCAGATTAAAAGGGAGAGGATGGTCAATAAAGCCTGACAAGCAGTGGAAATTTTGATGGTCTCAAAATGGCCCTAGTACTGGCTAAGATCTTTATAAGGACTCCAAAAATTCTCTCGCCAAATTTTGTGGCATTCTGACATGCCTAAGGCAGTACATACTGAGAAATAGTTTTGGCAAAATCAGCCTCTGGCACCCTAAAACGGACCCTTATAACTACAATCTAACTTTGGAAGGATCAAATAGTCGTGGGACCACCGCCATTAGATTCGACACAGTTGAAAACCCCCAGGGGTCAAATTTCAGCTTCAACAGACACTCCAAGAAAATATTATAGGCAAAAGACCAAAATAGGAGCAGTCGCACACTTTTCCCGTGCGGCTACCTTGCAAGTAATCACCATTAAAGGGATAGTCACAAGTAGTGACTTTCGATGCTCATATCTCATCCATCTTGAGTCGGATCGTGCTCAAATTTTGTGAGCATGTTCCACTCATCTAGACGAGCATTTTGATATGCGGCACACCCTGTGATGGCGCCCGAGCTCAGAGAAAAGCTAGAGAGAAGTTACCGATCCGTGAAGAAGGTCGCAAGAAAATTAGCAGCGACACGCCTCACTTGAGCAGCCAAATCACGGTGCTCGCACGTCAGATTGATTCAAGACCAGTTCCAACATGTGTGTAAGGTTCAGGGCTACCGTTAATCTAAACCCGTACATGATGAACAATTGGATTTCTCACATAAAGCCGATGAAATGACTATAAATTCCAGCACCGAAATTCCAGATTCTGACAAAATTTCCAAAGTTACGAAATCTTCTTCTGGACACGAAATCAAGCTGCATTTGTTGCCACGCGATCGTGATGGCATGCTCAGTGTGATCTAGTGAAGAAATCACAGAAAAACATAAAGAAATGAGCACAATATCGATTCAAAGTTTACAAGATTCATCCAAATTTTAAGTCACATGATCTTAGAGTAAAAAGACGATCCATGGCTCGAAGTTGGTATCAAATCAATCACCATGTCGATCTCTACAATAAAACAATCATCTTTCGATCAAAAGGGTATAAGAACAACCCCGGATCATCCATGAAAGATCACGCACGTTCTAGGGCAGCAGTAGGGACTGTTTTGAAATTCCATGAATTGTTAGGAAAGGAGCAAATCTGTCATTTTGTATCATATTTTCTTATTTTATTTAATTCATTTAAATCTTAATTTCCTGCAATTAGGTTTAATTTTGATCAATCCATCCATGTTTGGGTATAACTCTATATATATCACGTACTATCATTGTACAAGGACCCCTTTTGCTAGATGAACTTTTGTTTTGTAAAATATCTATTTCTTCTTACTGTTGGATCACATTTTGAGAGAGAGAGAGAGAGAGGAAGGAGAGAGAAACTTTTTGATTGGTACCCTTAAGCTCAAGGTAAATCTTTCTCTCTTTTCTTTCCTTTTCTTTTCTTTTCCACTTCTCTTTCTTCTTCTCCCTCTTCTTCTATTTCTTCTTCTTCGTCTGAGCTTCCCTCAGAGGCCATGAATGGTAGTGGCAGTGTTGTGCATGCCTCTTTCTTTCCTTTTGGTCCCTCCTGTGATTTCATAGGTCATGCATGGCAATGGCAGCATCATGCGCGAGCTTCTTTCTCCTTTTTGTTGTTCATCTTTATCTCCCAGCAAGGTTCATAGACGATGTTGCTCATCGCCGTCCACAGATGTATCCTCGATGCCTCAGAGAGGAGCACAGACGGCGAAGCCTAATGCCACCCGCAGGGGTCTGCCCTTGTTGTGAACCTACTATAGACGATGATGCCTATCACCACCTGTGAAGGGTCGTGGCAACACCTATTGCTGTCCGCAAGCTTATTTCATGCGCTTGGTGCCTATTGCCATCCGCAAGCCTCTTTCTTGCATCCCGCGCCTATCGTCGTGTGCCTCGAAAGGAACTATTTCCATGTCCTCTACCAAAGGGGCTATCGCTGCGCGCTTCACAGGAGACTATTGCTACCCACGAAGGAGTATGCTGCCTTCTCGTGCTGTCACTGGCGATGCCAAGTGCCGCTTGTAGTTCACTGTCCACCCTTCAGCCATGAGCAGTAGTGTCTAGCGTTGTCCAAGGGCTGTGACACTGCTACTCCATGGTTGTGTGTGGCGATGCCTAGCGACCATCAGGACCCCATCTCTTCGTCGTCTCGCTCCTTCTCTCAATTCTCTTCTCTTTTCACTTGACTGAGTGTAGACTTAGTCTAGCACTGCTATAGTGGTTAGGATGTCCAGCAGTATTGCCATCATTTAGGTTATGAGTACCATGCTCGTCTTGCTGTCACACCGGATTAAGACAGTCCTATCGGCTCAGTTTCGAGCAGTATTGCCGTCGTGCTAGCCCCGAGTACTATGCCAGTCTTGCTACCACTCTGAGTTGGTCAGTGTCCAACTATCATGCTAGTCTCGTCCCTTCATCAAGTTCTCTTCACTTTTTTATCTTTATTTGAACCTTGCACTTCTTCACCCCCTCATATGAACGTACATTGCTCTAAGACAAGGGTGGGTCCCTTTGGCCCACTTGTCTTGAAAATTAATCATGTTAGTGTTGTGCTGAAAACAAGGTGATCGAAGGTCAACGAAGGTGATTCCAAACAAGCTAAAGAAAATTGGGGGCTTTCTTCGTGATCTAAGAGGGCACCCACGTGAGTCAGCCCGAGTAAGTCCCGAACCCACCATAAAATTCCTCTCTCATCGGTTGGTCTACCTGCCCTTATTCTTAAGCAAGGCTCTCGAGAGAGCAATCGCAAGTCTCGAGTCCTTAAAAACCCGAGATACGTGCCGCCAGATCAACTAGATCCAGAAGGCGAGATCGAGGCACCTAACCAGCTTGGTGATTCCATTGGGGAACTTATTACCCCTTCGTCGGTTCGCTCTTGTTTGATTAGGTATCACCAGTTATTTTCCGTTCTGCACTCATGGCATCTTGGTTATTCAACCCGTTTATCTGAGTTGGGGATTCCCTCATCCCCATACTCGTGACTGTCTCGGGGAAGTGAGGCTCTCAAGTCTCATTCCCTACACTCCTCTTGAGTTAGAACTCACAGTCCGGCTCCCTGGTCTTTTTCAAGATTGGCGTGAGAAGGGACTCCAAGGTCCCTAACTCCCCACTTCCTAGTCTTGGTGGATCTTCCACTAAGGCCTCTTTCATTAGTAGCACGCCTACCGCCCACAGCACGCACCCCGCTACTAGCAAGTCCCTTGTCAGTCCCATTGTTGAGGTACGCCGAAAGGCTTCCCTCCTCTCTTCTGTAATGGAAAGTAGGTTGCCATCGCTTCTGAGGTTTGCCGCAAGGCCATCCCCCATGGTCCTTCATCACCTTGAGCTCCTATTTTTAGAAGCTCGGTGCACAAAGGCGGAGACCCGAAGGCCTCCACCTCTCTCATACACCTAGAGGCTCGCTGTCCACCCACTAGAGCTACACCTCGGGGAAACGTTCATACTGTCCTAAGTTCGCGTCCAAGGCTAGGCCTTCTCGGGCCAAACCCTATGCACACCACACATCTGCATCCCACAGCTCAGGGCAGCGCCGGTCCTGCCAAACTCGAGCACATCATGTTGTCCTCCCTCTCAACATACACAGCCTCACTCTGTGAGAGACAGGTTCTTACCTAGTCCCTCATATTCACAAGATCATAGGTCTCTGCCTCCTAAGGTCGAACCAGCTGATCAAGCCTGGGATGACCCCCAAGTCACCTAGACAGCTAACTGTGAAGGTGAACACGAACCTACTTTGTAGGTTCTTCCCCGATTCTGACTCAGGTGGAGTCATGAACCAGCTCCTTCTCCTGTCACCCTTCCTTCACGAGGCAAACACCTCAAGATCTGGTACTCAAAAGTTTTCCCTAAGAGTACCATCTTGAGTCAACCACCCCAGCTCAGGTATACACCCAAACCCCATCAGGGAACTCGAGGCAAAGTTCTGAAGGTGGATAGAAGCCTACAACCTCCAAGGCAACAACCCAGATTGCCCTCAATCCCTGGACCGTACTCTCTGCCACAACTGCTAAACACGACCTTCATGTGTTCAAGAAGGAAAGGGCAATCCAGATCCCAGGCTCAATTCTTGAATGCAGTTTATTGCAGCCTCAAGATCAAGCAGAAAAGAGGCCTGCAGCTCCCAACTTGGGAGGCCCCTAAGGCTGTATAGGTTATCACCCTTGATAACCTCTTGTCTTATAATCACTTTTCCGCTCTTCGATTTTCGAAACCTGGATCAAAGGTCAAAGGAAATTGCTCGGTGGTGATCATCACAGAGAAGACCGAGCTACCAAGAAGGCACGGTCCTAAGACCGAACAAGTTCTTACACGGTCAGCATACAAGGCTAAAGTCCAGTCGAGCCATGACCAACTTGCCACGGGCAACTCGCCAACCTCGGTAGTCCACTACCCCACCTAGCTCTGACCCTCTAGAAGAGACGATCAACATCATGGTGATCGATGACCAATTTGATGCCCAAGAGGAGCAGATGAACAAATTCGAGGTAATGATGCAGTCCATGCTCGAGAAGACTGATCGTCTAGAGGCCTCTAGATCCCTATCTTCTCACCATGAGACCGACTCCCCTCCTGCTGAAGACACAGCTCCCAAGCACGTTTCTCCACCGGCCTCCCAAGACAGCTCGGTTCCGCACACGGTTTTGTAAGCTAACATAAATGCCATGGTGACCCACAGGCTCAAGAGCAAGGCCCCGGGCATCCAAGGGGTGCCGCTTTATCAAAGTCGTACCCCTCGTACATTGATCAGGAGCCATTTTCCCCAAACTATCAAAAAGGGAAGCTTCCCCTATTCAATGGTACTACGTCACTATAGTAGCATATCGTCCACTTCTAAGTGGCTTGTTGAGAGACAGCAACTGACGAAAGACTCCTTCATTGTCAGTTCGTCAAAAATATCAAAGGGCCAGCCTTTTAGTGGTATGCTTGGCTGCCTCAAATCTCGGTACCCACATGACGGGAAATCGAGAAGTTATTCTATCAGCATTTCTACGAGGTCCAGAGAAATGTAGAAACCATCGAGCTACTCACCCTGACTCAAGACCTGGGTGAGCCAGTGGACAAGTTCATTGCCCGATGGAGAGAGTTGGCAACCTATCATGCCACTCGCATGACCGAAAAAGCAGTTCAGACTTGCATACAGAACATGATGCCTGAGATCACTCGGCACGTCGAGGCTTCCAATTCAACCTCCATGTCGGAGCTCATCTCTAAGGTAGTTCATATAGAAATTCTGCCCAAACACCATGGTGGATCGCATCAATAGCCCTCGAGCTTGGGAAACGGTCGGGGCAATGGCAACTCTCACTTCAACAATCGGGGAAACCAGCAAAAAGGGGTTATTAGTGCAGCTATCACCATCACCAACACTAAGAAAGCCTCCCCTCAAACTTAGGACCTTTCCAAACGCATAGTAACAACCAAGGCACAGGCAACAAAACAGTCCTATAACAAGGTCCTACCTCCAAAATATCTAAATCGAAGCAACTACCGGATTCAGAATCAAAACAAGTTGTACCCCTTCGAGAAGGATTGGGTTCCTCCGTTGCTTCGACTACTATTGGAGAAAAACATGATCCAACTGCCGGAAGTCAAAGCCCTAGAGCAGGCTGGACAAGAAACCCATGAGAAATATTACGCCTATCACAGGAGAGTAGGCCACCCCACTCAAGAATGCTATACCCTCGAGGCAGTAAGGGCTAGATAAAGCTCGAGGAGCTAAAGAAAGCATTAGAGGCAACTGAGGCCTCTCATGTGGTGACAATCCATGAAGATGATGAAGCACCCACTGTCCTCCATGAACTATTCTCCATGATGCTCGAAGAAGGTCTCATCACGCCAAAGCCGACAAGGCAGCTCAAGTTCCTGTCTCTAGGAACTGAAAACCTCTGGTGTCTGTATCATCTGATACGAGGCCACGACCTGAGTGAATGCACTGGCTTCCACAAGATATTTGCAAAAAAGATGCAGCAGTGCCAAGAAGTTCATGCTAAGCCAGGAACTCACCCTCAGGTCCCTACTCCACCAGTACAAGAAGACCTCTCGGCACAAGCCCAGGAAAGTGCTTAGCCCGACCCTCTACAGGACCTCTTCGAGGCAATGCTACAATAGAGTCTCATCACTCCCAAGCCCTCCAAGCAACCTAGGCGTCTTGCCCATGGTGCCGAGAATCTCTGGTGCCCATATCACTAGGTACGGGGCCACAAGCTGAGGGAATGCACTGGCTTCGAAGCTATAATAGTGGAAAAGGTGTAGAAAGGTCACATAGTTTGTGCCGTCCTCCCCAAACGTTGCCAAGTCACCACTCCCATCCAAAAGGAAGTGCCACTAGAAGTCCCCTATGAGGATATTCTAAACCTTATCAGCCCTCAACTTCTCAAGCACGAGAAGTTTATCATGGGCGAAGTAGGCTAAAATCCTTGAAGCGTGAGGTAGTCCGCCAGGCCATGACCACTCGTCAACCCGTCGTGATGGACCACACACCTCTCAAGGGGTCTAGAAAGAGACAAGCACCCAGGTCAACTTGTCGAAGGAGCCATATCCCTTAGCCACCAGTTGAGGAAGAATTTCTCAGGCCCCTTCCTCTGCTCCCAACCTTGCGGGACTTCATCCCAAGCACAACTCTCCTTATCCCCTCCTCTGATCAGGTGGACATCCCTGAGCCATCAACTTCTTAGGACTCGTCCAATATAGGTTACAGCATTAAAAGCACCCCCCAACGGTCAGAGCCGGGGCAAGACCTAAAATACCCCCTGCACCCGTCCAATATGGGTGACGATGTTAAAAACACCCCTCAACGGTCAGACCCAGGGCAAGACCTAAAATACCTCCTGCACATGTACAATTCTGGTGACGATGTAAAAAGCTTCCCAGGACATTCTAACTGTGCTTCTTCTTCTTCTCCTCACTCCTTTTCTATCTCTTTCACAGGTGCAGCTCGATAATGCCTAGACTTCGACGCTTTAATTAGAGAGCTCGAAGTCACCAACATCAGCATGTGTCTTCGGAAGAGCTTAAGAAAGATGCTTGCCCAGGCGGCTGGTTTTCTAACAGTCACCGATGCCTTGGCAGCCCTAGTCAGGACCGAGCCATCTTCAAGCTCCCATTCCAAAGAGGCCGCCTACATGGTGCAAATCTTGGAAGTACCAGCCAGCACGAGGTAAATGAGCCTAAGATCGGGAAAGAAGCTATAGGCCACACCTCAGACGCTCAAGGTCCTCAAGTTTCATGATCCTTCACTTTTCCCTAAGCCTCAAACTCAAACCTCAATATCCCCAATACAAATCCTTATTACCTTCCCATCAACCCAAGTGGCATCGGCTGAACAACAAATTCAACCAATGTCACAAACCAAAACTCAACCAAAACCCGCTCTTAAACCTTCCGTACCACCCAAACCAATGATTGGATCAAGAACACAGAAGACTGATGAGGATAAGGTGAAATATGATGTAGTTGGGCACTTGAAAAAGCTTTAAGCTCTTCTAAGTATCTATGACACCTTTCAGCTATCCAAAGACTATCGTATGGCTCTGGTCCAAGATCTTTCTAACTCGAAGGTGTACGAGATCGAAGTGGAGCCTATTGAAGTGGACCCAGCCATCTTGAGTATGTGCTTGGCGGTCGACTTTTCTGACGATGACTTGCAACTGGGAGGCAAGTTTCACAATCGCTCTCTCTTCATGAATGGTGAACTACATGTCTGCCCTATCAACCGGATTATTCTTGATGGAGGGTCAACAGTCAACCTGATCCTAAGAAGGATCCTCACCCGATTGGGATTGGGATCTGAAGATCTCACTCCTACCCACAGGGGAGAAGCCAGCTGGTATGGTATGCTTTCGCCTCAAGATCGGTGACCTAACGATTACGCTCAATTCCACGTAATCGACACCGATACGTCTTACAACATCCTGTTTGGCCGCCCTTGGCTCCACGACCAAGGTGTGGTTCCTTCCACGCTCCATCAGTGCTTCAAGTACAGTCGAGATGGGAGACAACACATAGTCTATGTTGATAAGAGACCATTCCTTGTTGCCAAAACTCATTATGCTGATGACAAGTACTATTTCACAAAACTTCTAGTGCCAGAAAAGCTAAAAGATGATGATTGAAAGCCTGTGAGAAAAATGGTACCATCGTCTCACGATGATGTTGAAGACCTTGGGCGAATGATCACGGATGTGTTCAAAGAAAAGGAAAGATAGGGCAAGATCCTCCCTTTGACTCCTATCTGCCCAAGTATACCCTGCCACGTCTCTGAGGTCATGATGTTATCCCCTAAAGAAGAAGTCTCTCCCTCTACCTCTACTTACAGTTGATCAGAACAAAATGGTGAGTTAGATGCAATTCCTGAGGTTGAGGAAGTCTTAAAGGTAGACCTTCCAGCACTAAGAGCCACCTATACGCCGGATCATCAAAAGGTCCTGCATGTCCCCATTGCTCTCCTAAAGGCTAAACTGACATACCGACCACCAAGGAAGGTACTCCAAACCCCATCTTCCTTGAGCAAGGAGATTACCAACAGCCAAAAGAAGGTCTTACACTTTTCAAATGGTCTTGAAGAAGGAAAAACAGGCGAAGACCGGCCCTCCGGTTCTCAGGAACAAGCAGAACTGAGGAGTGAGATTTGCAGCCTCCAGAATCAGTTGAAGGGTATGCGTATCGCTTCAAAGCACTCAAAGGAGTTTGTCCCTAAGATTAAGATCTATGATAAGCTCAAGAGCAATGCACCTTGAGTCGAAGCCAAAGTTCCCCCAGATTGGAGTATCTACAGCAAGCAAGCTCACCAAATCATGAGAACCAAGAATTATGAACTCATGTCCAATCAAACACTATGGGGTGAGGAAGCAACTGCGCCCCCATTCGAGGTCATTAGAGTCAGGAAATGCTATCAAAAGACGAAGCAAGCAATGGGCTATCCTTTTTCGTCTCACACTCTGGGGCAGAAATAGTAAAACAAAAACAGAAGGAAGAATAAAAGATTTGTGCATCACACTAAGAAAAAGAGAGACGTTTCATTCATAAGTCCAAAATTCATAGTCAACATACAGAGGGAGTAAAGAGGGGCACATTATTATCAATACCAAGAATTCATGTACAAAGAATTATGAATGACGACGTTTGCTCAAGCCTCAAGACTGAGCCTATAATAGTCCTGTTGTGTCCACTGATTCCGTCCTTCAAAGTTGTCGCCTAGAGGAGGGCAAACTTTCTAACCAAAGGGGGGTATTCTCCACACACTAGCTGAGGAGAAAACATATCTCTTCTTACCTCACAAGTCGTAGCAAGCAAGCCTTCCAAATCATTCCATTCAAGGATCGCCATGTCATCCTCATTTTCAAAACATGTGATTTCTTTAGATATAGAAGGAACCTCTAAAGGCAAGCTCTCAAAATCTAAGTGAACGATTGTCACATGAGCAAGTTGGTTTAAAGGTTACTCAAGTGTGTTGTCGTAGCATGTGTGATAGCCAAAGGCCTAGGGAAGAATCAAAGTAAAGGTTGATAGAAGGATATTTCTAAATAGAAGTTGCTTCTTCTAAGTCAATAACTGACCTAGCCTATTGAGCCACTTCAGTCACCTTATTTTTGAATAAGTCTGCACAAGGAATATCGGAGTCTATGAGGTTGCCCATCAACCTCTTCATCAGAAGAGAGAACGCGATCAACTCGAAGAAAGAAGCTCGGTGGAAAAGTTGATAAGCGACTATGAGAAGGTCACGTCCATTGTCCTTAGAGACATTACAGTGATTGAGCCTAGTAACTTGTACAGGGAAAGGCATCTTATTCTGTGATACGGGAGAGCCACCTCGAGTGCGCCAATGAGAGGATAAATAACTTGCCCCGAGAAAGAGGTGACTACAAAAGCTGCACCTACGATAGGTTCCCTTTGAACAAGGAGTACAAGTCCCCCTCTCGAAGTTGCAAGAGAGATCGCTCAGTTTCCCATTACAATTAGGTCAAGGAAGGCACCGACTCATCCTCGCCTCTAGAAGCAACAGGCTAAGATGAAGGATGCGGTTCGTTCTTAGTAATGAGAGGCTCTTTGTCCTCGATAAAAATAAGGTCCTTTTTCGGAGAGACCTACATTCTGGGAACTTTCGAAGCCTTGGCCGACTACAGGGAAGACATTTGATTGAGTGGCGTAGACCAGATGGCTAGCTATGTGCAATTAAAAACTAAAAGACCTTACATCACCTTGAAAAAGACCCTGTAACTTAAACTCTATTTTTGGTGCATCAAATAACTGTGGGACCACCGCCATTGGATCAGGCACAGTCGAAATTCCTTATGGGTCAAGTTTCGGCTCAAATGGATGCTTCAGGACAAAGTTATGGGTAAAATACTAAAAAGGGATAGGTCACACACTATTCCCGTGTGCCCTCCCTTCACCAAATCACCATTAATTGTGACTTTTTTTACAGTTTCAGGCAGTGATTTTCTAGAGCCATATCTCCACATTCCGAGTCAAATCGAGCTTAAAATTTATGAGCGTGTTCGTCTTGCCAAGTAGAGCATTTCGATATGTGTCACGTCTCGTGACAATGCCCTAGCAGGGAGAAAAGCTAGAGAAAAGTTAACGATTTGAAAAGAAAGTTGTAGGAAAATCAGCAACGATATGTCTCGCTCAAGCAGTCAAATCACGGCGCTCGCGCATCGAATTAATGCAAGACCAGCTCCATCGCATGCGTATGGTATGAGGCTACATCTGAGTCAAACCTCGTACGTGATGAATGGTCGAATTTCATGAACGGAGTCCACAAAGTTTTGTAAATTCCGATAATCGGATTCTAGATTTCAGTTAAAACCCATAAGTGCGAAATCTTCTTTCGGGTACAAAATTGAGCTTCGTTTGTTGCAATGCCATCGTGACAGCATGCTTAGTGTGATCTAGTAAAGAAATCCAAGAAATACATCAAGAAACAAGCGCATTATCGATCAAAAGTTTCCAAGATTCATGTAAAATTTGAGTCGCATGATCGTGGCCTAAAAACACGATTCATTGTTCGAAGTTGGTACCAAATCATGCCGAGCCCAACAAGAATGTAATCATAATTTGGTGAAATGGGTGTCGAAGCAATCTCGAATCGGCCATGGAAGATCATGCACGTTATAGGGCAGCAGCAGGGATGGAAGTGGCATTTCATGAATTGTTGAGCAGAGGTAAAATTGTCATTTTGTCCGTATTTTTAGATTTTTTTTTTATTCAAATAAATTGTAATTATCATCAATTAAGATAGATTTTGATTAATTCACCTATGTTTGGGCAAAATTCTATATATATCACGTGATATCATTGTACAAGGGACCCCACTTGACTTACTAAAATTTTGATTTTTCTTCATTGTTGGGTCACGTTTTGAGAAAAAGGGGAAGGAGAGAGAAATTTTTGGATCGGTACCTCTAGGCTTAACATAAATCTCTCTCTCCCTTCTCTTTATCTCTTTTTTCTTTCTCTCTTCTCTTTCTCTCTTTCTCTCTCTCCTTCTCTTTCTCTCTCATCATACACAGACGATGGAGCCCCATCACTTTATGTGTTTCACTCTTTCTCCTTATCTTCTTCCCTCTTTCCTTCCCTTATGGTCTCGCATGACTACGATCCTCCTCTTCCCTCTTCTTAGTAGTCCCTCATGACCACAACTTTCCCCTCTCCCTCCTTGTGGTCTAGCATGACCACAATTCTTCTCTTTCCTTATTCTTTTATCTCCTGCACATCCACCGGCTTCTTGTGGACTCCTTGGGTCCACCTCCTCCTTTTTTTGGTAGTCCCTCATGTTCATCTCCCTTTCATCTCCCTTTCTCTTCTTTCGTATGTGCACCTTCACGTCATCCCCCTTTGTGCATCCTCGCATTCCTTTTTCCCTCACATGATCTGTGGCACCATTCTCCAAACCTTTCTACCCAACGCTATCTGTGTAACCCACCTTACTACCCACCTATGAAACCTTTCTACCCACTGCCGTCAGTGCAACCCACCTTACTGCCACTTGTGAAACCTTTTTACCCATAGCTGCCTGTGAATTCCACTACCCATTGCCGTCTGTGACTTCCCCAACCCATCGCCGTTTGCAACTCACCTCATCGTCGTGCAAGAACTTCACCATTGCCGTGCACTCCTCTCCCACGCTATTGTCCCTCTCTCAGCCCACTGTGCTCCACCTGTCGTTCAGCCCCCTGTCCTCCACCTCTCTCTCAGCTCGTTTCCACCACCCACTCTCTCATCCTCCCATCATCCTCTCTCTCTCTAAAACCATAAAAAGAGAAAAAACCCAATAGACCTCCCACTCTTGCTCTGTCACCTCCTGCCCTCCATGTTTCTCTCCTCTTTTCACCACCTCGTTGCAGCCCATTCTGCTGCAAGCCATCCTTGCTGCTGCCGCCACCTTGTAGCCCCACTCTTGCTCAGTTACCTCCATCAAGCCTTCTCCTACATAGCTGAGCCACCTTCAGTCTTGGACCTTTCTTCCTTTGCCATCATCAATTGTTGCCTTGACCTTCCTCCCCCTTTACCTTCGCTTCCTCCACTCCAATCAGCTGGCACCACCTCAGCCATCTCCACCCCACTCAGCTGCGGCCCAGCTCGCTTCCATCCACCATCTCACGACTTCACCATCCACGCCTGCAACTAGGCTTCCCTTCTTCCCTGCCTCTATCGCACCAGATGGTAGCTGGCTACTGCCTGTTTCTTCCCATTCTCGCCCATCTCTCTTTCTTATTCCTATACCCGAGACCAAGAGCCACAAACTTCCTCCATCTTGCTGCTCAACCACCGATAACTCTCTCATCTCCATCTAGGCCACTTCCTGCTGCAACCACTATAGCAGCCATCACCTCACCCTCTTCTTTCTTCAATTGCTGCTCCACCCTCCACCACCATTTTTTTCCACCTTTGCTGCCCCATCTCGGTTGCTGCCCTCTCTCTTGCTCTCTGTCCCCAATCCTCACTGAAACCCCACCGCAACCTATTGCTCTCTCTAAAGTCTCTGCAACTCTCACCCACACTACAACCTTCTGCTCTCTCTTCCTTACTCTAAAAGCAAACCACACGGGCCTCCTCTCATCCTCTCCGTACCGCCTGTAACCTCCGACCCTTCCAAGATCTTCCTCTTTTTAATTTCAGGCTCTCTCTCTAAACCTCCAAACGTAATCCCCTCTCCCCTTTTCGTCTCTTTCTTCTTGTTTGAAGCTTTCATTGATTTCATTTTCCCTCACTTTACTTCGTTCAACCCAACAAAAGCTCTCTCTTTAAACTTTAAAAACCAATACCCCCACTCTCTTTCTCTCTCACCCAAATAACCCAATAACCAACTTCACTCTCTCTCATCCGAATAACCTAATAATAAATCCTTCCACTCTCTTAAACCAAACCATTTTTTTTAAATACTATTTTAATTAACCCCTTTCTATGTGTCAAACTCCCTCTCTTTAAAACTTAAAAGAATCCAATAAACTCAACAACCCAATTCTTCCCTTAACCAAAACGTGTCTCTTCTTTTATTATTATTTTACTCAATCCTCTCCTACAAGTCAAACTCTCCTTCTTTTAATTCATTTTATTATTATTTATTTTAAAACTATCACATTTTATTGCTTCTACCACTTCCCTTTATATTATTCCAGCTTACTCCTTCCTTTTATTTGATTCCATTCACTTCACTTGAGTCCATTCCAATTTATTCCATTCATTTTGCTTCACTCATTTTATCTCACCATATATCACTCTATTCCATCCATTTATTTTATTTTAATTATCTCATCTTATTTATTTTCTTCCATCCCTTTTATTTTATTTTACTTCATTTCATTTTATTTATTTCACTTCACTTCATTCCATTTTAATCCTAATTCCATTTTCTAATTTTATTTTAATTCATCTCTTTCATTTTCATTTCATCTCATTCTCTATCAATCTTATATCACCATCACCTTTATTTTCACTTTCGTCTTTTTTTTAGGACCTAACAAAAGTCAAGCTAGACTTCATCTCTTCTCTTTCTCTTCTTTGCTTCTTTGACTAGAGGGTAGGCTGAGCCTTGCGTTGTCGTTCCAGTCTTGTAATCTAGCAATAATGTCGTTGTGCCGATCTAAGTTATCATGCACATCTTACTGCCACGACAAATTAGCCATCGTGTCAGGCTTGTCGGTGTTGGTTCTGTCATCTAGTAGTAATGTCGATGTATCGGTCTGAGTTACTGTGCCCGTCTTGCTATCATGCCTGGTCAACCACCTACTGGTCTAGCCACTGTGTTAGTCTAGCTGCTGGGTCGAACTTATTCTCTCATTTTCACTTCTTTATCTCTCTATAACAAGGTGACGACCTATGCCCCACTCATTTGTACTTTTAATGTGTGTGTCTGTGTTTGCAGGAAAAGAGAAACAGGTCAAGGAAGGCGATTCCAAACCGGCCTTCGGCCGGAGCATTTCAACGTGTCATGCAAGCTAGCCTGAGCGTGTCATGGACCCACGTGAGGTAAGTCCTGCCTCATGACCTTAATTCCCCTCTCATCGGTTGGTACTCCTGCCCACGTCTTCTTTATGTTTGTTCTCGAGTGAGCGATCTCAGGTCCTGGGTCCATCTCGAACCCAAAACCACACCACCAGGTCAACCTGACCTAGAGGGCGAGATCGAGGGACCTAACCAATGCCCACCTTCTTTCTAGCAAAGGTTTGACTCTAGGTTGTGCCATGGTGCATGCCCTAGGTCAAAATGATGGGGTCATCATGATCTAAAACATGTCCAAGTTTGAGCTTTTCCCGAATTCAGACGAAGGTTCAGTAGGTCATTGAAGTCCATCTAGAAACGTGAAGTCGTAGCCTCCATGGTTGGGGGCTTGTTTAGTGAGGCCACAACGTGATAGTGTAAAACCCTACCCTTTTTGAGGTAATTTGGACGTAGAACCCTTTTGATTGGTACCATTGAGCCCAAATTTGATCTTCGGGGGTTTTTCGACATTCTAAATGCAATGACGGTGGTCTGGTACTGTTCTGAAGCCACTGGTATAAGGCTACAAGTGTAAGGTCTTTTCATGGCATGATAGTACTCTTCCCAGGTTGTCTAGTTCGAGCCTTATTTCGTAGCACAACTTTGGTCTGATAGTGTCTTGAGTACCAGCAGGACCGAGTAGTCACTGGCTCTCTCCTTATTCGAGTGAGGGATGTACGTACGTCAAAAATGATGTACAACACTAGACTAAAAGTTTGTTTTAGGAGGACCTAGGGCTTAAGGTTGCTTCTCTAGATCTAGGCTTTCTCTCACAGGTTTTCTCTCTTGGCACTCTCTATCTCTCTCAGATTTCCTAGCCTACCACGTCTCACCCCTACAAGAGGCACGTTAGTATTTTTTTATAGACTCAAAAGATGCGTGAATAACGACTAAAAACATGGGTGTAGAATGGATAACTGTTAAAAACTACAAGATTTGCTAGGTGTAGAATGGATAATTACTAAAAACATGGGTGTAGAATGGATAACTATTAAAAACTATAATATTTGAGAGGATACTAGATCATAAGATGGGAATCATGAATTATGGCGGTCAATGGTTTAGGGGTCTACTGAAATAGTGTGGTCCTCTAAGTTTTGAAAAATCATAAAATTTATCAGTTTTAAAATGGGGTGTCTACAGGTGCCCCTATTTGGCATTCCCTATCCTTCAAGGAACATGTAAAGATCGAAACATTTCTTAGTTAGAAAGGCTTGCACGACAGTAAAAAGCCAATGGAAGAGGAGAAGAGAAGTGTTAAATCCATTTGTGTAAAGCCGTCTATGTAAAGCCGTCTGGGTAAAGTTGTCTGTGTAAAGCCATCAATGTAAAGCCATCTGTGTAAAGCTGTTTATAAAGTCGTTTGTGTAAAGCTATCTGTTTTAAAGTCGTCTGTGTAAATCTGTCTGTTGTAAAGCCATTTGTGTAAAGCCATTTGTGTAAAGTCGTCTGTGTAAAGCCATCTGGGTAAAGTTGTTGGTGTAAAGGCATCTGTGTAAAGTTGTTGGTGTAAAGCCAACTGTATATAACCATCTGTGTAACGCCATCCATCTGTGTAAAGCCATCTGTGTAAAGCCGTCTGCACAAAGCCGTCTTTGTAAAGTTGTCTGTGTAAAGCCGTCTGTGTAAATCCATCTGTGTAAAGCTGTCTGTGTAAAGTCGTTTGTGTAAATCTATCTGTCTATTGCCATTTGACACATGTCAGGCACTTGTAGGCCTCTGACAGTCACTTGAACACCACACACACAACACTTGTAACCCTTGTTGCCACTTGGCTTATGCATGCTTCCCCTCTCCCCTTTCTTGCTTATAAATACCCCTTCAAACACTCTTCTTAAGAGTTTTCACACACACACACTCTCTCTCTCTCTCTCTCTCTAAGAGCCATTGTAAGCTCACTGTTACTCAATTGCTGGAGCCTTGTTAGGAGCTGGAAGGAGATTGTTAAAGAGGATTTTTGAAAGCATCTTTGCATAATAGGTAAGTGGGTCCACCACCATTGGACTACTGCCATGAGAATACATGAAAATGATTGTCTAAAGATGAGTAATAAAAAGTGAATGTATGGAATGATTGTCTATAAGATGAGTAATAAAAAGTGAATGCATTGTAGTGATTCCTATGCCTTGTTTCACTGAAATTGGTGCCTTTGCTCTATGATGAGTTTTGGTGCTGATAAATGAATGTGTGTCTTACAAATTCTATAAAAAATGTATGTTTATGTGTGCATATTGTGAAGGAACATTTATTATGATGTTATTCACTAAGAATTAAAGGTTATGGAACATGTTCTTGAGGCATGTAAAGTGTTACTGTGAAATTCTAGGAACATACATGTTTTTGTAAGAGGCTTTTGAACAGTCAAATGAGGTCCAATTGACCTCAAATCACTTCCATTAGAAAGATATGGTAGTCTAGTAAAATGTTCATGTTTGCCCATTACTGTAACTCCTTACAAAAGTGAAGTTATGTTCCAAAATATATAAGTATGCCACTGTTGGCTGTTCTCCCTGAATATTTGTACTGTCACTATTGTTGCCACTGGTTTTGACTAACCAAACGAAGTCCATTTTCTTTCAAACTACCGCCATTTGAAAGATCTATGTGGTTAGGTGCCTTAATCTTGCCCTCCGGATCTAGGTGATCTGACAGGATGCGTCTCGAGTTTTAAGGAAACCCGAGACTTGAGATCGCTCTCTCGGGAACCTTGCTCAAATGTTATAAGACAAGTGGGTCAAGGGACCCCACCTTGCCTTTAGGCTAATGTGTGTGTGCACATTCAAAAAGAGGAAGAATGAGAAGATGAAGATTGGGGTGAGAAGAATTTGATCAAGTGGTGAGACTGACACAGTAACCTATTTAGTAGGTAATTGACCTGTCATGGTAGTAAAATGGGCTCGGTAGCTCAGACTGGCTCAGCAGAGTTACTACTACTACACGACTATAACAATACCGACTAACTAGACCCAATGACTTGTCTATCGTGGCAATAAAGCGGACATAGTAACTATGACCGGCACAACAACATTACAGGTAAATAATTGGACTATCATTGAATGCTAGTCTCTTCTTGATCAAATGAGAGAGTAAACGAAAAAGAGAGATCAGAGAGAGAAAGAAAAGAAGAGATATCAGAGAGAGAAAGAAAAGAAGAGAAGAAAGAAAGAAAACTCAAATGGCGTTAGGCTTGTGCCGACTGTGACAGAAGAGAAGAAAGAAAGAAAACCCAGGCGACGCTTGGCTAGCATCAGCTGTGACAGAAGAGAAGAAAGAAAGAGAACCCAAGCGGCGCTAGGCTGGCGTCGGCTGTGACAGAACAGAAGAAAGAAACAAAACCCAGGCGACGCTAAGCTTGCACCGACTGTGACAGAAGACAAGAAAGAAAGAAAACTCAGGCGGCGCTAAGCTTGCGCTGGCTATGACAGATGAGAAGAAAGAAGGAAAACCCAAGCGACGCTAAGCTTGCACCGGTTGTGACAGAAGAAATGAGAAAACTCAGGCGACGCTAAGGTTTCACCGTTTGAGAAAGAAGAATGAGAAAACTCAGGTGGCGTTGAGGCTTCGCCGTCTGAGACAAAAAATGAGAGAGTGAGAGCACAGACGGTGATGGACTTGCGCCATCTGGGACGAGAAAGAGAGAAGGGAAAGAGAGGCCAGGCGACGCTAGTCTTGCGCCATTGTGACATAAGAGAAGAAAGAGAAGGAGAACCCAGACGGTGCTAGGCTCGGGCCACTCGGGCTAAGGCCTGGCTCGCTGTACATGTCTCAGGGGTAGGAAGGCATCACACCAAGTGATAGGTCTGGCATGCACAATGGAGAAAGAGAAGCTGGGAAAGAGGGACTTGATAGACCAGAGCAGGAAGAGAGAGAGATAAAGATAAAAAAAGGAGAGAGAAAGAAAGATATCATCGCACCCCTTGAAGCCGCTGCGATGCAAGGCCCGGGCCAGTGGTGCTTGCCCC
>NW_006495906.1:3424972-3434972 GCF_000471905.2 Amborella trichopoda | reverse complement strand
CGAAGGCCAACACAATAGGACCGAAATCCTGTGATGTTATCCCATGCTAATGTATTCAGAGCTTAGGCTTGCTTTGAGCACTCTAATTTCTTCAAAGTAATGGTGCCGGAGGCATGACTCGGCAGGTTAAGTTCAGGAACACATTGCCGGGTGAAGGGGCGGGACGGCCGGTGCACACCATGAAGGCGGACCGGTCGGCCCAGCTCAAGATCCAACTACGAGCATTTTAACTGCAACAACTTAAATCTACGCTATTGGAGCTGGAATTATCGCGGCTGCTGGCACCAAACTTGACCACCAATGGATCCTCATTAAGGGGTTTAGAATGTACTCATTCCAATTACCAGACTCTTGAAGCCCGGTATTGTTATTTATTGTCACTACCTCCCCGTGTCAGGATTGGGTAATTTGCACGCCTGCAGCCTACCTTGGATGTGGTAGCCGTTTCTCAGGCTCCCTCTCCGGAATCGAACCCTAATTCTCTGTCACCCGTCACCACCATGATAGGCCCCTATCCTACCATCAAAAGTTGATAGGGCAAAAATTTGAATGATGCGTCGCCAACACAATGGCCGTGCGATCCATCGAGTTATCATGATTCGCCAAAGCATCGGGCAAAGCCCGCGCTGGCCTTTTATCTAATAAATGCATCCCTTACAGAGGTCGGGATTTCTTGCACGTATTAGCACTAGAATTACTATAGTTATCCGAGTGGCAGGTACCATCGAACAAACTATAAATGATTTAATGAGCCTTTCGCAGTTTCACAGTCTGAATTAGTTCATACTTACACATGCATGGGTTAATCTTTGAGACAAGCATATGACTACTGGTAGGATCAACCAGGTAGCATCCCACAACGACATGGGAGAACCACACAGGATCCAAAGTAGGGGCCCGAATGGAACCCTGCATTTCGCTGCTAAATGAGGCTAGTGGTGGACGTCCATGCGGTGAGCCAACTCGGGGCCACACAAGTAAGCATCCTCCGGTACCAAGAGACATACGGAGTGCGCAAATGAAACCCAACAAGGGAATCAGAAAGTTGAACCGTACCAAGGGTGCCGCAAGAGAACAAGACCACAAGGAGAGTGACAGTGGGGCCAATGGCCCACAGCAACAATCTAAACACCAGCAGAACAAAATACACTTCCTTCTCAAAAGGGTATCGAATGCACACGCACAACAACTGCCACCATAGTAGGGGAGACGAGAAGAACATCCCAAAACAAAGATCAAATGTCGTTGCTCCAATAGGCGTATTAGCTTGCACTGGGAGATATTTATCTCACAGGTCGAGGCCAGAAAATCAAGCCACAAGATCCGTAAAACGTCCATGACCCACCAAAGCTGGGCAACAATCGAATAAAGGCCTACACTGGAAGAAGTCAGTACGTGTGAGAAACCACGACTAAAACGACATTACAAAACCCGAAAGATATGAGAGGCAAGGAACTAAAACAGCACGGAAGCTCATCGAGCGGGACATGTCATATTGCGCAAGGGACGCAACAGCTCAGCCTCAGGCCTGCAACCCCACCATCATCCATCATCCAGAGAGCGTCATGTCAAGGAGGGAAGCAGGACTTCATCTTGCTGCCATGGTTGGGCCATATCAAGTTTGTGATGCAACTGTACAGCGTCCGGACATCCCAACCACCATCACCCATACGTGAATCATGTCCGGTGGAGTGACGACCGTCATCCACTGCCAAAGATCAAAGATCAGGACATGCCATATTGCACCAGGGATGCAACGGTGCAGCCTCAGGCTTGCCACCCGGCCATCATCCAGAGGTGGGTCATGTCAGGAAAGGAAGCAGGACTTCATCTGGCAGCAATTGGTGGTGCCATATCACGTCTTAGAGACACGACGACGTAGTGTCGGGACATCCCCACCTCCTCGCCCAGCGCACAGCACTAGGATCGGTACCGAGGGAAACCATCGTCCACTGCACAAACACTTCGATCGGGGATAATGCACATGATGCCATATTGCGCCACGGACGCAACGGCGCAACCTGAGGACTGCCACCCCACCGTCATCCAGAGCGGATAGTGTCTGGGAGGGAAGCAAGACTTCTTCGAGCTGCTTTGGGCTGTATATCGCGTCTTAGACGTGGATGTACAACAATCAAGTTAGCTTCCCTAACCGCACCCGGAAGCACACCGTCATCCTGCTGCCTTGCTGATCGGATCCACATGGAGGTCGACCTTCATTCCCTACAAGTGTTTGCATGCGTCCAAGGGGAGGCGGCAGATGCATGTGTTTACCTAGTGCCGACTCTCCCCAACTATGTTTGATAGGTTAAAACATCAGAAATCCAAACGTGACTGCTATTCCATTGAAACTAGCATACACTTTTTTTTCTAAAGGGCAACCCATCCCACCACACCACCATGCCTAGTGCACAAGGACGTGTGCCCAAATCAGCTTTTCGGGGGAAAACACACAGTGGAGCATTGGACCTCAAGCTCCTGCACTGCCCCTCTTGGCCCATAAGACGGTGTTGGTGCATCCTAGTGCATCAGAATAGCTAGTGAGGTGGGATAGGGCGGCCTGGAGCACACCATAGTGCACTGTGTGGCGTGGATGGTGGGCACCGAGGTACGCATCTATGCACGGTGTCGTAAGGGCTAGGGGCATTACGCAGACATCTTGGGTAGGGGGCAACGAGGTGTGCGTCAAGGCACGACGCATCACCACACGCAGGATGGGCACACCCACGTAGTACACCCGGTGGGCATCGAGGTGTGTGCCTAGGCACATGGCGTCGCGAGGCCCTATGGGATGCCCGAGCAAGGCACACCCACACAGTACGGCTGGTGGGCACCGAGGTGTGCGCTTAGGCACAACGCATCGAGGGTCCACGGCATGAGGCACACCCACGCAGTACTCCTGGAGGACGCTTAGGAAAGCAGCGTCGTGAGGGCCTACCGGTAGACGAGCTAGGCACATCCACAAAGTATGCAAGGTGGGCACCAACATGTGTGCCTAAGCACAATGCCACAACTGGCTATAGATCGCATGAGTTAAGAACACACACGCCGTATGGGTGGTGAGCACTAAGGTGTGCGCCAAGGCAAAGCGCATCGTGGGTCGACGAGGCAAGGTACAACCACGCAGTAGGCCTGGCGAGCACCAAGGTGTGTGCCAAGGAACACGGTGTCGTGATGGCCTAAAGGTAGTCAAGCTAGGAACATCCACAAAGTACACCAAGTAGGCACCAACGTGTGTGCCTAGGCACAGTGCCGCAAGTGCCTTTAGGTTGCATGAGCTGGGAACACCCACGCGGTATGGGTGGTGAGCACTGAGGTATGCGCCTTGGCACAGCGCATCGAGTGTCCCCGGGTCATCCCAGGAAAGGCACACCCATACAGTATGCACCTGGTGGGCAACAGGTTGCGCACCTAGGCACGACGCAACAAGTGCCTACAGGTTGAACGAGCTGGGCTCAACAACGCGGCATGAGTGGCAAGCACCAAGGTGTGCGACTAGACAGAGCGCATCGGGGTACTCCAGGTCAACCAGAGAAGTGCACACTGACACATTGGCAGCGCCTTGTACAAATCATGAACCACGGCAACGCCCCACTCAGGTGCCCATCCCTCCAAACTACGTGTGATGCCTTAAAACACCTAAAATTCTTGAGAGACACCTATTGAGGTCATACTAGTATATATTTCCCCCCCTCACGACCCATACCACCTCATTGTTCAACATTTCATGCTAGGATGCATCACCAATGGCACGGTTGAAGGCAGGGTGGTGGGATGCCCGAGCAAGGGACACCCACGCAGTATGGGTTGAGGTATCTGTGGTGTGCGCCTAGGCACATGGCTCCGAAATGGCCTATGGGATGCCCGAGCAAGGCACACCCACATAGTATAACTGGTGGGCACCGAGGTGAGCACCTAGGTAAACGGCGTCATGAGGGCCTACCGGCTGTCGGGCAAGGCACACCCACGCAGTACGCTCGGTGGGCACCGAGGTGTGTGCCTAAGCACAGCGCCGCAAGTGCATGCAAGTTGCACTGGCAGGGAACACCCACACAATATGGGTGGTGAGAACGGAGGTGTGCACTTAGGCACAATGCATCGAGGGTCCTTGGGGCAAGGCAAACCCAAGCAGTATGCGCTTGGTGGGCAACGAGTTGCGTGCCTAGGCACGGCGCTGCGAGTGCCTACGGGTTGAACGAGCTAGGCACAACCACGCGGCATGGGTGCCGAGAACCAAGGTGTGCGACTAAGCAGAGCCCATCGAGGGTTTACCGGTGAGCAAGAGTAGGGCACACCCACGCATTGGCAGCACGCCTTGCCCAAATAACGTTCCTCAGCCTCCTCCCACCTAGGTGCCCATCCTTCCTGGGAATGTGTGATACCTTAAAACACTTGGAATTCCTAAGTGATACCTATTGGGGGTCAAACTAGCATATATTTGACCCCATCACGACCCATACCACCTCAATGCATAACGTTGCATCCTTGGGTGCATCACCACCACACGCAAAGTTTAAGGCAGGGGGCCTCGAGGGCCGACGAAAAGAATGAGCTAGGCACACCCACGCAGCATGGGTTGAGGGCTCCATGGTGTACGCCTAGGCACACGGCGTCGCGATGGCCTATGGGTTGCCTGAGCTAAGCACACCCACGCAGTTTGCCAGGTGGGCACAGAGGTGTGCACCTAAGTACAAGGCATCTCAAGGGCCTACGGGTCACCAAGCTAGGGACACCCAGGCAGTATGCCTGGGGTGCACCAATGTGTGTGCCTAGGCACAGCACAGCAAGTGCCTGCTGGTTGCACGAGCTGGGAACACCCATGCGGTTTGGGTGGTGAGCACTAAGCTGTGCCACTACGCACAACGCATCGAGGGCCGACGGGATCAGCCAGAGAAAGGCACACCCACGTATTGGCTGCGCCTGACACAAATCATGAAGCATGACTTCATCCCACTCAGGTTCCCATCCCTCCCAACTACGTGTGATGCCTTAAAACACCTGAAATTCTTAAGTGGCACCTATTGGGGTCAAACTAGCATATATTTTCCCCCTTCATGACCCATACAACCTCAATGAAAAACATTACGTGCATGGGAGCATCACCAATGGCACGGTTGAAGGCAGGGGGGTGGGATGCTCTAGCAAGGCACACCCACGTAGTATGAGTTGAGGGCTCCGTGGTGTGTGCTTAGGCACACGTCTCCAGGATGGCATAAGGGATGCCCGAGCAAGGCACACCCACGTAGTATGCCTGGTGGGCACCAAGGTGTGCGCCTAGACAAACGCTGTCACGAGGTCTTATCGGCTGCCGAGCTAGACACACCCACCCAATACACCTGGTGGGCTTCGAAGTGTGTGCCTGGGCATAGCACCACAAGTGCCTACAGGTTGCACGGGCTAGGAAC
The DNA here is from genome assembly GCF_000471905.2 of Amborella trichopoda. The sequence continues at coordinate 3,429,567 of NW_006495906.1, read as the reverse complement.
ACCCACACGATATAGGTGGTGAGCACGGAGGTGTAAGCCTAGGCACAGTGCATCGAGGGTCCACGGGGCAAGGCACATTGACGCAGTATGCACGAAGGGCACCAAGGTGTGTGCCTCGGCACACGGCGTCGCTAGCACCTACCGATAACGAAGCTAGGCACATCCACAAAGTACGCTTGGTGGGCACCAATGTGTGTCCCTAGGCACAACGCCACAAAAGAGCAAAGAACACCCACGCGGTATGGGTGGTGAGAGCTGAGGTGTGCGCCTAGGCACAACACATCGAGGGTCCACGGGGCAAGGCACACCTATGCAGTAAGCCTGGTGGGCACTGATGTGTGTGCCTAGGCACAAGGCGCCACGAGGGCCTATGGGATGCCCGAGCAAGGCACACCCACGCAGTATGCTTGGTGGGCAACGAGGTGAGTGCCTAGGCAAACGGTGTCGCGAGTTCCTATAGGTTGCATGAGTTGGGAATACGCACGCGTTATGGGTGGTGAGAACTGAGCTTTGCGTCTAGGCACAATGCATCGAGGGCCCTCAGGGTGAAGCACACCCATGCAATATGCCTGGTGGGCTCTTAGGTACATTGCATCGCAAGGGCCTACCGGTAGATGAGCTAGGCACATTCACAAAGCATGCCAGGTGGGCACCAACATGTGTGCCTAAGCACAACGCCGCAAGTGCCTACCGGTTGCATGAACTGGGAACACCCACGTGGTATGGGTGGTGAGCACTGAGGTGTGCGCCTAGGCACAGCGCATCGAGGGTCCACGAGGCACTCCACACCCACGCAATACGCCTGATAGGCACCGAGGTGTGCGCCTAGAAACACGGCGTCGTGAGGGCCTACCGGTAGCCACGCTAGGAACATCCACAAATTATGCCAGGTAGGCACCAATGTGTGTACCTAGGCATAGGGCAACAAGTGCCTACAGGTTCCTTGAACAGGAAACGCCCATGTTGTATGGGTGGTGAGCACTGAGGTGTGCGCCTAGGCACAACGCATCGAGTGTCCACGGCTCATCCCAAGAACGACACACCCATGCAGTATGCGCCTGGTGGGCAACGAGTAGAATGCTTAAGCACGACGCTGCGAGTGCCTACGGGTTGAACGAGCTGGGCACAACCACATGGCATGGGTGGCGAGCCCCGAGGTGTGCAACTAGGCAGAGCGCATCGAGGGTCTACAGGTTAGCCAGAGAAGGGCACACCCATGCATTGGCAGCATGCCTTGCCCAAATCGCGTACCTCAACCTCGTCCTAACCAGGTGCCCATCCTTCCCAAGTATGTTTGATGCCTTAAAAAACCTGAAATTCTTGAGTGACACGAGTTGGGGGTCAAACTAGCATATATTTGACCCCATCACGACCCATACCACCTCAATGCACAACGTTGCATCCTTGGGTGCATCACCACCACACGCACGGTTGAAGGTAGGGCCTCGAGGGTAGGTGGGATGAATGAGATAGGCACACCCACGCAACATGAGTTGAGGGCTCCATGGTGCGTGCCTAAGCACACGGCACCGCGATAGCCTACAGGTTGCCCGAGCAAGGCACACCCACGCAATTTGCCTGGTGGGCACCTAGTTATGCGCCTTGATACACAGCATCGCGAGGGCTTGCCAATCGCCGAGCTAGGGACACCCAAGCAGTACGCCTGGTGTGCACCAAGATGTGTGCCTAGGAACAGCCCAACAATTGCCTATAGGTTGCACGAGCTGGGAACACCCACGCGGTGTGGGTGGTGAGCACAGAGGTGTGCGCCTAGGCACAGTGCATTGAGTGTCCAACGGTTATCCCAGGAATGGCACACCCACGCAGTATGCCCCTGGTGGGCAATGAGTAGGGCGCCTGGGCATGGTGCTGCGAGTGCCTACAGGTTGAATGAGCTAAGCACAACCACGTGGCATGGGTGGCGAGCATCGAGGTGTGCGACTAGGTAGAGCGCATCGATGGACACCCACGCATTATCAGCATGCTTTGCCCAAATCACGCACCTCAGCCTTGTCCCAGCCAGGTGCCCATCCTTCCCAAGTATGTGTGATGCCTTAAAAAACCTGAAATTCTTGAATGACACCTGCTGGGGGTCAAACTTGCATATATTTGATCCGATCATGACCCATACCACCTCAATGCAAAACACTGCATCCTTGGGTGCATCGCCACTACACACACGGTTTAAGGCAGGGGGCCTCGAGGGTCGATGGGATGAACGAGCTAGGCACACCCACTTAGCATGGGTTGAGGGCTCCATGGTGTGCGCCTAAGCACATGACGCCACGATGGCCTACGAGATGCCTGAGCTAGGCACACCCACGTAGTTTTCCTGGTGGGCACTGAGGTTTGCACCTAGGTACACGGCATCGCCTGCTGGTCGTCGAGCGAGGGACACCCACGCTGTATTCCTGGTGTGCACCAAGGTGTGTGCCCAGGCACAACACGGCATGTGCCTAGGCACAGCACAGCGTGTCCCTAAGCACAGCGCAACAATTGCCTACAGGTTGCACGAGCTAAGAACATCCACGCGGTATGGGTGGTGAGCACTAAGCTGTGCGCCTCGGCGCAACGCATCGAGGGTCTACAAGTCAGCCGAGGAAAGGCACACCCATGCAGTATGGGTTGAGGGCTCGGCGGTGTGCGCCTAGGCACACAACGTTGCGGAGGCGTACGGGTTGCCGTATCAAGGCTCACCCATGCAGTATGCCTGGTGGGCACCGAGGTGCGTGCTTAGGCACACGGTGGGATGAAGGCCTGCGGGTCGCTAGAGCTGGGAACACCCACGAAGTATGCCTGGTGGGCACCGAGGTGTGCGCCTTGAAACAGAGCATCGAGGGTCCACACGTTAGCCCAAGCAAGGCTCACCCACGCAGTGTGCCTAGGCATACGACGCAGTGATGGCCTGGGGGTTGCCCGAGCAAGGCACAACCACGCAGTTTGCCTTGTGGAAAGAGAGGTGTGCTTCTAGGTGCACGGCGTCGAAAGGCCCTACCAATCGTCTAGCTAGGCACACCCACACAGTATGCCTGGTGGGCACCAAGGTGTGCGCCTAGGAACAGTGCATCGAGGGTTCATGGGTCAGCCCAGGCAGGGCACACCGAGGCAGTATGGGTTGAGGGCTCCGTGGTGTGCGCTTAGGCACAGGGCGCCACGTGGGGCTACGAATGGCCTGAGCCGAGCACAGCTTCGTAGTACGGTCGGTGGGGCCCGTTTGTCCTGAGCATGCCACAAGATATGGAGATGGGTGCGTGCATGCGTGCACATGTGTGCGGGCACGATTTTTTTATGCCTGTTTTGCAACTCTCGAGCCAACCACGAGACGCAGAGATGGGTCATAGCGGGTCGACGAATGGACCAACGACAGGACACAGGGTGGGGCAGTGCATGGCCGCGAGGCTCGGTGGGCGCTCTGGATGGTCCAACGAAGGCAACATGAGGGGCCGCCACATCCCCCTCAACAATGTACGATAACTTAAAACACCTGAAAATCCAGAGTGATACCTAATGGGGTCAAACTGGCATATGTTTTCCCCATGCACGACCCATACCACCTCATTGCACGGCGTTGCCTGCCTAGGTGCATCACCACACGAACGGTTGAAGGCAGGGGGCCTCGATGGGAGCGTCGAGGCACACGGTGCCGCGAGGGCCTTCAGGTTGCCCGAGCATGACGCACTCACACCGTACGTGTTGAGAGCTCCACGGTTTGTGCCCAGGCACATGTCGCCACATTGGCCTACGGATTGGCTTAGCAAGGCACACCCACAATGTATGCCTTGTGGGCACCGAGGTGTGTGCCTAGTCATACGACGTCGCGAGGGCCTATCGGGCCAGGCACACCCACGCAGTATGCCTGGTGGGCATCGAGGTGTGTGCTTATACGCATGGTTGGATGAGGTCCCATGGGTCGCTTGAGATGGGAACATCCACGCAGAATGCTTGGTGGGCACCGTGGTTTGCGCCTAGGAACAACGCATCGAGGGTCCACTGGTCAGCCCAAGTTGGGAACACCCATGTAGTATGGGTTGAGGGCTTCGTGGTGTGCGCCTAGGCACACGACTCCGGGATGGCCTAAGGGATGCCCGAGCAAGGCACACCCATGCAGTATGCCTGGTGGGCACCGAGGTGTGCACCTAGGCAAACGGTATCATGAGGGCCTACCGGCTGTCAGGCTAGGCACACGCACGCTGTACGCCCGGTGGGCACCGAGGTGTGTGCCTTGGCACAGCGCCGTAAGTGCATGCAAGTTGCATGGGCTGGGAACACCCTCGCGATATAGGTGGTGAGCACAGAGCTGTGCGCTTAGGCACAGTGCATCGAGGGTCCACAGGGCAAGGCACACCCACGCAGTATGCATGGTGGGCACCGAGGTGTGCACCAAGGCACACTGCGTCGACATCACCTACCGATAACCAAGCTAGGCACATCCACAAAGTACGCCAGGAGGGCACCAACATGTGTCCCTTGACACAGCGTCGCAAGTGCCTACAGGTTGCAAGAGCTAGGAATACCCATGCGGTATGGGTGGTGAGCGCTGAGGTCTGCCCCTAGGCACAACACATCGAGGGTCCACGAGGCAAGGCACACAGGGG
>NW_006495906.1:3410506-3424386 GCF_000471905.2 Amborella trichopoda | reverse complement strand
GCGTTGCGAGGGCCTATGGGATGCCCGAGCAAGGCACACCCACGTAGTATGGCTGGTGAGCACCAAGGTGTGCCCCTAGACAAACGACATCGCGAGTGCCTACAGGTTGCATGAGTTGGGAACACCCACACGTTATAGGTGGTGAGAACTAAGCTTTGCGCCTAGGCACAACGCATCGAGGGGCGGCGGGGCGAAGCACACCCTCACAGTATGCCTGATGGGCACCTAGGTACGCTGCGTCGTGAGGGCCTACCGGTAGACGATCTAGGCATATCCACAAAGTACGCCAGGTGAGCACCAACGTGGGTGCCTAGGCACAGCGCTGCAAGTGCTTACAAGTTGCATGAGCTGGGAACACCTACGCAGTATGGGTGGTGAGCACTGAGGTGTGCGTGTAGGCACAATGCATCGAGGGTCCACGGGGCAATCCACACCCACGCAGTATGCATGTTTGGCACTGTGGTGTGCGCCTAGGACCATGGTGTCGCGAAGGACTACCGGTAGCCAAGCTAGGAACATCCACAAAGTATGTCAGGTGGGCACCAACGTGATTGCCAAGGCACAGCGCCGCAGGTGCCTACAGGTTGCATGAGCTGGGAATGCCCACACGGTATGGGTGTTGAGCACTGAGGTGTGCGTCTAGGCACAACACATTGAGTGTCCACAGGTCGTCCCTAAAAAGGCACACCCACGTGGTATGCGTCAGGTGGGCAACGAGTAGCGCGCCTAGGCATGGTACTGCGAGTTCCTACGAGTTGAACGAGATGGGCACAACCATGTGGCATGGGTGGCGAGCATAGACATGTGCAACTAGGCATAGCGCATCGAGGGTCTATGAGTCAGCCAGCACAGGGCGCACCTACGCATTGGCAGCATGCCTTGCCTAAATCTCGTACCTCAACCTCGTCCCAACCAGGTGTCCATCCTTCCCAAGTATGTTTGATGCCTTAAAAAACCAGAAATTCTTGAGTGACACCTGTTGGGGGTCAAACTAGCATATATTTGACCCCATCACGACCCATACCACTACAATGCATAACGTTGAGTCCTTGGGTGCATCACCATCACACGCACGGTTGAAGGCAGAGGGACTCGAGGGCCAGTGGGATGAACGAGCTCGACACACCCACGCAACATGGGTTCAGGGCTCCATGGTGTGCGCCTACGCACACGGTGTCGTGATGGCCTACAGGTTGCCCCAGCAAGGCACACGCACACAGTTTGCCTAATGGGCACCGAGGCGTGCACCTAAGTACACGACATCGCGAGGGCCTGCCGGTCGCCGTGTTAGCGCCACCCAAGCACTATTCCTGGTGTACACCAAGGTGTGTGCCGAGGTACAGTGCAACAATTGCCTACAGGTTGCACGAGCTGGGAAGACCCATGCAGTACGGGTGGTGAGCACTGAGGTGTGCGCCTAGGCACAGCGCAGCGAGTGTCCACGGGTCATCCCATGAAAGGCACACCCACGCAGTATGCGCCAGGTGGGCAACGGGTAGCGCTCCTAGGAACTGCGTTGTGAGTGCCTACGGGTTGAACAAGCTGGGCACAACCACGTGGCATGGGTGGCGAGCACCGAGGTGTGCGACTAGGCAGAGCGCATCGATGATCTACGAGTCAGCCAGAGCAGGGCACACCCACGCATTGGCAGCATACCTTGCCCAAATCAAGTACCTCAGCCTCTCCCCAACCAGGTGCCTATACTTCCCAAGTATGTGTGATGCCTTAAAAAACTTGAAATTTTTGAGTGACACCTATTGTGGCTCAAACTAGCATATATGTGACCCCATCACGACCCATACCACTTCATTGCACAATGTTGCATTCTTGGGTGCATCACCACCACACGAGCGTTTGAAGGCAGGGGGCCTCGAGGGCTGGTGGGATGAACGAGCTACGCACACCCACGCAGCATGGGTTGAGGGCTCCATGTTGTGCGCTTAGGCACACGGGGCTGCGATGGCTTCAAGGTTGCCTGAGAAAAGCACACCTGCGCAGTTTGTCTGGTGGGCACCTAGGTACACTGCATCACTAGGGCCTGTCGGTCGCTGAGCTAGGGGCACCCACGCAATATGCCTGGTGTTCACAAAGGTGTGTGTCTAAGCACATCGCAGTGTGTGCCTAGGCACAACGCAACAATTACATGCAGGTTGCACGAGCTGGGAACACCCACGTGGTATGGGTGGTGAGCACTAAGCTGTGCGCCTAGGCACAATGCATTGAGTGTCCACAAGTCAGTCGAGGCAAGGCACATCCATGCAGTATGGGTTGAGGGCTCCACAGTGTGTGCCTAGGCACAAGGCGCCGCAGAGGCATACAGGTTGCCCGATCATGGCACACCCACACAATATGCCTGGAGGGCACTGAGGTGTGTGCCTAAGTGCACGGTGGGATGCGGTCCTATGGGTCGCCCGAGATGGGAACACCCACGCAGAATGCCTGGTGGGCACAGAGGTTTGTGTTTAGGAACATCGCATAGAGGGTCCACGTGTCAGCCCAAGCTAGGAGAACCCAAGCAGTATGGGTTAAGGGCTCCTTGGTGTGCACCTAAGCACACGGTGCCGCGTGTGGCAATGGGTGGTGGGTAGGCTCGAGCTTGGGGAACCAGCCGCGGTGCGTGCTTGCGTGGGTCATGCCTAAGTGTCGTGTGCCGTGTGCGTGTTGCTCGTGTGCATGCACGTGTGTGTGCTCACAGTTTTTATATGCCCATTTTGCAGCACCCAAGCCAGCCACGAGATGCGGAGATGGGTCATAGCGGGTCGACAAATTGACCAACGATGGGACACAGGGTGGGGCAGTGAGTTGCCTCGATGGGCGATAAGGACTCGTCCAACGAATGTAACATTAGGGGTCGCCGCCCCATCCCCCTCAATAATGTACGATAACTTAAAACACCTGAAACTCCAGAGTGACACCTAATGGGGTCAAACTGGCAAATGCTTTCCCCAAGCACGACCCATACCACCTTATTGCAATGCGTTGCCTGCCAGGGTGCATCACCACACGCACGGTTGAAGGTAAGGACATCGACGGCCAGTGGGATGCCCGAGCTTGGCACACCCATGTAGCATGGTTGGTGGGCATCGAGTTGAGCGTCTAGGCACATGGTGCTGCAAGGTCCTTCGGGTAGCCCGAGCATGGCGCACCCATGCCGTATGGGTTGAGGGCTCCGTGGTGTGCGCTCGGGCACACGAAGCCGTGGTGGCCTACGGGTTGTCTAAGCAAGGCACACTCATGCAGTATGCCTGGTGGGCACCGAGGTGTGCGCCTCGGCACACGACGTCGCGAGGGCCTACCGAGCCAGGCACACCCACGCAGTATGCCTGGTAGGCACCGAGGTGTGTGCCTAGGCGCACGGTGGGATGAGGTCCTACGAACCTCCCGAGATGGGAACACCCACGCAGAATGCCTGATGGGCATCGAGGTTTTTGCCTAGGAACAGTGCATCGAGGGTCCACGGTTAGCCCAAGCTAGGAACACTCATGTAGTATGGGTTGAGGGCTCCGTGGGGTGCGCCTTGACATCCAGTGTTGCATGTGGCTACGAGTGGTGGGCATGCTCGAGCTGGGTCAACCCACGGTGGTGAGCGCATGCGTGTGTCATTTTAAAGTGCATAAGTTCATAAGTGTCGTGTGCGCATCGTGCGTCTAGCACGTGCAATCCGGTGTGTGCGTGTGCGGTTCTTTTATGCCCATTTTGCGGCTCTTGAACCAGCCACGAAATGTAGAGATCGGTCATAGAGGGTCGACGAGTGGACCAACGACGGGACACGAGGTGGGGCAATGCGTGGCCACAAAGCCCGGTGGGCAGTCAGGACGGGTCCAACGAAGGCAACATGAGGGGTCTCCCCATCGCCCTCAACAATGTACGATAACTTAAAACATCTGAAACTCCTGAGTGACACCTAATGGCGTTAAACTGGCATATGTTTTCCCCAAGCATGACCCATACCACCTCAATGCATGGTGTTGCTTGCTTGGATGCATCACCACACGCACGGTTCAAGGTCGGGGGCCTCGACGGCCGGTGGGAAGGCCAAGCATGGCACAACCACGAAGTATGGATGGTGGGCATCGAGTTGAGTGTCGATGCACATGGTTCCACGAGGGTCTCCGGGTAGCCCTAGCGTGGCACACCCACGCCGTATGGGTTGTGGGCTTCGTGGTGTGCGTATAGGCACTCGGTGCCGCGGGGGTCTATGGGTTGCCCGAGCAAGGCACACCCACGCAGCATGCCTGGTGGGCACCGAGGTGTGCGCCTAGGCACACGGCATCGCGATGGCCTGCCGGGCCTGGCAAACCCACGCAGTATGCCAGATGGGCACCGAGGTGTGTGCCTCTGCACATGGTGGGATGAGGGCCTACGGGTTGACCGAGATAGGAACACTCACGTAAAATGCCTAGTGGGCACCAAGGTTTGCGCTTAGGAACAGCGCATCGAGATTCCACGGGTCACCCCATGAAGGGAACACCCACACAGTAGGGGTTGAGAGCTCTGTGGTGTGTGCCTAGGCACACGGCGCCGCGTATGGCTATGGATGGTGGGCAGGCTCGAGCTGGGTGAACCCACCCGGTGCGCATGTGCGTGCGTCATGCCAAAGTGCCTAAGTGTCGTGTGCCATGTGCGCTCTGGGCATCGCACGGCTGCCTGTCCTTGTGTGCTCGGGCTGTTTTTTAATGCCCATTTTGCAGCTCCCGAGCCAGCCACAAGATGCGGAGATGGGTCATAGCGGGTCGACGAATGGACCAACGATGGGACACGGGGTGGGCCGATGCGTGGCCACGAGGCCCAATGGGCGGTCAGGATGGGTCCAACGAAGGCAACATGAGGGGCTGCCCCATCCCCCTCAACAACGTACGATAACTTAAAACACTTGAAACTTCAGAGTGACACCAAATGGGGTCAAACTAGCATATGTTTTACCTAAGCACGACCCATACCACCTCAATGCACGACGTTGCCTGCCTGGGGGCAACACTACACGCAAGGTTGAAGGTAAAGGGCCTCGACTGTCGGTGGTATCCCAGAGCATGGCACACCAACGCAATTTGGTTGGTTAACACTGAGTTGAGCGTCGATGCACACGGTGCCGCGAGGGCCTCCGGGTAGCCCAAGCATGGCACACCCACGCCGTACGGGTTGAGTGCTTCGTGGTGTGTGCCCGAGCACACGGTGCCGTGGGGGCCTACGGGTTGCCCGGGTAAGGCACACCCACACAGTATGCCTGGTGGGCACCGAAGTGTGCGCCTAGGCACACGGCATCACGAGGGCCTATCGGGCCAGGCACACCCACGTAGCATGCCTTGTGGGCACCAAGGTGTGTGTTTAGGAGCATGGTGGGATGAGGGCCTACGGGTTGACCGAGATGGTGTGTGCCTACGGCCGGTGGGATGCCTGAGCTTCCTGGGGGCATCATCACACGCATTGTTGAAGGCAAGGGGCCTCGACAGCCGGTGGAATGCCCAAGCATGGCACACCCACGCAGTATGGTTGGTGGGCATCGAGTTGAGCGTCGATGCACACAGTGCCACAAGGGCCTCGGGGTAGCCCGATCATGGCACACCCACGCTGTATGGGTTGAGGGCTCCACGGTGTGCGCCTAGGAACACGGCACCGCAGGGGCCTACGGGTTGCTTGGGCTCCAAGGTGTGTGCCTAGGCGCACGGTGGGATGTTAGGCACACCCACACAGTCGTTGGTGGTTGGCACCAAGATGTGCATGCCAAGGCATGGGGTTCTAACGTGACGCACCATCAATGCATATCACTGCACCCCCTGAAGCCACCGTGATGCATGGCCCAGGCTAGTGGTGCACGCCTCAAGGCCACCCGCACTTCTTTCTGGCCTTCAGACGTGATTATTGTCAAAGGTATGCCATTTAGCTTCCAGCGAGGCCTGGATATCCGAAGGTTCACAAGGCACTAACTCCGAACCACTTGTGCTCGGTTTGTGTAGTTTTAAATTTGGGGGGGTGTGGGGAGGGGGGGACGAATCGTTGCGACACAGGGCTGAATCTCAGTGGATCGTGGCAGTAAAGCCACTCTGTCACTTACAATACCCCGTCTCGTATTTAAGTCATCTGTAAAGGATTCTGCCTACCGGCCGAAGGGAATTGCATTGCAAGGCAGTCCCCCGCAGAGCATCTGCTATGGAAGGTTTCACAAACGACTCGAGCCCCTGGGGTGCACGAGTGCAGCCCTCTTGTGGGTCGGCAAACGGGCGGAGGATACAGGCTCCACTTTCTAGCTTGGATTCTGACTTAGAGGCGTTCAGTCTTAATTCCGCACACGGTAGCTTCGCACCACTGGCTTTTCAACCAAGCACGATGACCATTTGTGTGAATCAATGGTTCCTCTCGTACCAAGTTGAATTACTATTGTGGAACTCTCATCAGTAGGGTAAAACTAACCTATCTCAAGATGGTCTAAACCTAGCTCATGTTTCCTATTGGTGGGTGAACAATCCAACACTTGACGAATTCTGCTTCACAATGATAGGAAGAGCCAACATCAAAGGATCAAAAGCAATGTTGCTGCGAACGCTTGGTTGCCACAAGCCAGTTATCGATGTGGTAACTTTTTTGGCACCTCTAGCTTCAAATCCTGAAGGTCTAGAGGATTGATAGGCGGCCACGCTTTCATGGTTCGTATTCGTACTTAAAATCAGAGTGAAACGAGCTTTTACCCTTTTGTTCCACATGAGATTTTTGTTCTCGTTGAGCTCATCTTAGGACACTTGTGTTATCTTTTAACAGATGTGCCGCCCTAGCCAAACTCCCCACCTGACAATGTCTTCTGCCCGAATGGGCTCGCCTAAAGCAAGCCTTGGAGCTAAAACGAGGGGCAATGCCCCGCCTCCGACTCACGGAATAAGTAAAATAATTTTAAAAGTAGTGGTATTTCACTTGCACCACAGGGGGCGGCTCCCACTTATCCTATACCTCTCGAGTCATTTCACAAAGTCGGACTAGAGTTAATCTCAACAGGGTCTTCTTTCCCCATTGATTCTTCCAAGCCCATTCCCTTGGCTGTGGTTTTGCTGGATAGTAGATAGGGATAGTGGGAATCTCGTTAATCCATTCATGTGCGTCACTAATTAGATGACAAGGCATTTGGCTACCTTAAGAGAGTCATAGTTACTCCCGCCGTTTACCCGCGTTAGGTTGAATTTCTTCACTTTGACATTCAGAGCACTGGGCAGAAATCACATTGTGTCAACATCCGTTGGGACCATCGCAATGCTTTATTTTAATTAAACAGTCGGATTCCCCTTGTCCGTACCAGTTATGAGACGTCTGTTTGATGCTTAGGGAAGGCCCCCAGGGGGGCCGTTCCCTGTCTGTCCCCCGGCTGACACGAGGTGACCCACTCTCACTGCGGGAGCAGCTTGAACAATCTGCCGACACCCCCGGGCCCAGCCCTCCGAGCCAATCCTTTTCCCAAAGTTATGGATCCATTTTTTCGACTTGCCTTGCCTACATTGTTCCATCGACTAGAGGCTGTTCACCTTAGAGAAGGGGTAATAAGTCCCCAATGGACTCGTCAAGTTGGTTAGGTGCCTCGATCTCGCCCTCCAAATCTGGATGATCTGGCAGCATGTATCTCGGATTTCTGACGAACTCGGGATTTGGGATCGTTCTCTCAAAACCTTGCGCAAGAGCAATGGCAGGTATACCAACCGAGGAGAGAGGAATTGAAGGTGGGTTTAGGACTTTCTCTGGCTGGCTTGCATGGCCACCCCCTTAGATCATGAAGAAAGCCCCCCAGCTGCTTTATTTGATTCGAAATCGCCTCCCTTGACCTGTAATCCTCTTGTTTTCTGCACAACACTTCTACGGTTACCTTGTACGACAAAGTGGGTCAAAGAGACCCACCCTTGTTTTAGGGAAACGTACATTCACATGAGAGGGTGATGAAGCATAAGGTTCAAATAAAGATAGAAAAGGGAAGAAAACATGACAAAGAGACGAGACTAGCATTGCGGCCGGGAAGTCATCAACTCGGAGTGGTAGCAAGATGGGCATGGTTCTTAGAACCAACACAGTGGCAATGCTACTTGAAACCGAGATCGATATGGAAGTGCTAGGCTAAGTCTACCCTCAATCAAGTGAGAAGAGACAAGAGAATGAAAAGAAGAGAGAAGACGACAAAGAGATGGGGTCCCGATGGCATTAAGCGTTGCTGCTCACGACCATGGAGTAGCAGTGTCATGGCCCTTGGGCGATGCTCGACACTACTCCTCATGGCTAGAGAGAGAGAAATGAACGACGACCGGAGCTAAGCATCATCGTTGGCAACATAAGAAAACAATATGCCCCCACACGGGCGGCGATAGTTTCTGATGTAGCGACGTGGGACACCAGAAGGACGAAGATGGACACCGAACACAGGAAGGAAGTTTTCGGACAGTGGTAGACGTTGCTGAGGCCTATAACAGGCAGCGATGGGTATCGTCATCTGCTATAGACGTGCAACAGGGAAGGACCCCTACAAGCGGCAACAGGTTTTGCCATTTGAGTTCTTCACTAAGATGTCCAAGCTATGCCTATGGATAACGATGGGCAGCGCCGTCTACAAGCCCAACTGGACGAAAGAGATAGAAGAAAAGAAGGAGAAGGAGAGTCCTGCATGGCACTGCCATCACCGTGTGCGACCTGTGTGACCTCAGGGGAGGCATGCACGACGCGACCACTACCGTGAATGACCCCTGTGAGGAACTTAGATGTAGTTAGGTACCTCGAACTCACCCTCTGGATCTTTGAGGATTGGGTAGCACGTGTCTCGAGTTTTAGGAGAGACCTGAGACTTTTGAGATCGCTCTCTCGAGAACCTCGTTTGAAAATGAGGGCAGGTGTTACCAACCAGTGAGAGAGATTTAAGGTGGGTTCAGGACTTACTTGGGCTGGCTCGTGTGGGCGCCCTCTTAGATCACAAAGAAAGGCCCCAAGTAAAAATTGATTCAGAATCACCTTCCTTTGCTTGTATTCTCTTGTTTTCTGCAATCACACACATATGACAAATATTATAAGACAGGTGGGTCAACGGACTTCACATTTTCCTCTTTAACGAATGTAAACAAGCATGCGCACATAAAAGAAGAAGAGAAGAATAAGAGAAGAAAGATGAGGGAGATAAGAATTTGATTAGGCTGGGAGATCAACGCAGTAAGTAAGCTCGTGAATAATTGGCCTGACATAGTCATAAAATGGGCTCGATAATTCAGACCAGCTCACATGATTACTAATAGACGTCAATACCAATACTGACTAGCTAGACATGATGGTTAATTTGTTGTAGTAATAAAGTAGGCACAGTAATTTTGGCACAACAACATTATGGCTAAACTACAGAAATATCATAAGAGGCTAATCTCAACCTTTCTTAATCAAACGAAAGGATAACATAAATGAATGAAAATCATAAAGAAGTAAGAGAATGAGAAATAGAAGAGAAAGATGGAGAGGAAAAGAAAGATGGAGAAGAGGGTGAACGACACAGTCAGCACTAGGCATCGTCGGTTGGATTGGAATGAGAAGAGAGACACGAACATAGTTGCGTTAGGTCTCATCAACTGTGTTGAAGAAAAGAGGAGAGAGAAGATGCAGTTGGCACTGAGCATCACCGGTTGGGTTAGAAAGAGGAGAGAGGGATGAACATAGTCGGTGCTAAGCTTAGTCAAGTGTGTTTAAGAAAATAGTAGAGAGGAGATGCAGTCAGTGCTGAGCATCACTAGCTGGGTTGGAAGAGAAGAGAGAGAAGATGCAGTTGGAGTGAAGCATCATCGACTGGGTTGGAAGAGAAGAGAGAGAAGATGCAGTTGGTCCTAGGCTTCACCGATTGAGTCAGACAGAGAAGAGAGAGAAGATGCAGTCTGTGTTAGGCTTCGCTGACTGTATTAAAAGAGAAGAGAGAAGATGCAGTGGACGTTAGGCTTCGTTGACTGAGTCAAACAGAGAAGAGAGAGAAGACATAGTCAGTGTTAAGCTTCATCGACTGTATTAGACGAAGAAGAGAAAGAAAATGCAGTCAGCGCTAGGCTTCACCGACTGAGTCCGACAGAGAGGAGAGAGAAGATACAGTTGACGATGGGCTTTACCGACTGTATTCGATGAAGAAGAGGGAGAAGATGCAATCATATCTAGACTTCACTGACTGAGTCAGAGAGAGAACAGAGAAGATGTAGTTGGTGCTAGGCTTCGTTGACTATATTAGACGAAGAACAGAGAGAAGATGCAGCCGGCACTAAGCTTCATCGACTATATTAAATGAAGAAGAGAGAGAAGAAAATAGGAAGAAGAGAGAAAGAGATAGAGATGAAAAGAAGAGAGAGAAAGAGAGATAGAGATGAGAGGAGAGAGAGAAAGATGAAAAGAAGAGAGAAATAGAGAGATAGAGATGAGAGAAAGAGAGAGATAGACAAAAAGAAAAGAGGAAGAGAATAGAGATGAAAAGAAGAGAGAGATAAAGACGAGCAGAAGAGTGAAATAGAGAGAGATGAGAAAAAGAGAGAAAGAGATAAAGATGAGAAATAGGGGAGGAGAGAGAAAGAGGGTAGGAGAGAGAAAGTTACCTTATCGAAGGGTACCAAAGGATACCGAACCTTTTCTTCTCTCTCCATTCTCTCTCTCTAAGACGTATCCATGAGCTCAAGCAAAATTCAGAACTTCATTGATTGATCCAAGAAAATGAATCTCCGTCTTTGTACAATGAGGCATTGCCTGTTTATATAGAATTGGGCTAAAATATGGGTGTAAACCAAAAAACTAGCTAAAATTAAAGATAATTACAATTTGATTGAATTAAAATAAATTCTAAAAATAGGTGCAAAAGGACTGTTTTTCCCTTACCTTACAATTGTGGAATTTTGAAACAGTCCCTGCTGCTGCCCGAAAACTTGTGTGATCATCCATGGCTGACCCAGGGTTGTTTTGATGCCTATTTTATCAAAAGATTATTGTGGCATGGCAATCATTTTGATACCAACTTCGAGCCATGAATCATGTTTTTGAGCCATGATCATGAGACTTGAATTTTTGATGAATCTTGAAAACTTTGGATCGATTGTGTGCTCATTTCTTGATGTTTACTTCAGTTTCTTCATTGAAGCACGCTGAGAATGTCTTCACGACCACATTGCAATAAACGCAGCTTGATTTCATGTCTGGATGAATATTTTGTCATCTTTAAGTTTTTTACTTGAATCTTGAAATCTAGCAGCAAGATTTTACAGCAGCTTCGATGCCTTCGTGTGTGAAATCAAACCGTTCATCGTATGCGGGGTTCGGGCCAGAGATAACCACGGACCTTACACACATAATGCAAATGGTTTCGTGCCGATCAGGTATTCGCGCATTGTGATTCGGCCACCGGAGTGGGGCATGCTGCTGTTGAACTTTATGCAATTTCTGAGTGATGGTGGGTGCGATGTCCCGACGCTGCACCGTCGTGTCTCAGGCGTGATATGCCCCAACCGTGGCAGCCAGATGAAGTCCTGCTTCCCTCCTTGACATGACCCTCTTTGGATGATGGTGGGGTTGCAGGCCGGATGCTGCGACGTTGTGTCCTTAGCACAATATGACATGCCTTTGGCAGGGGATGACGGTTTGTCTAGCCACCGGACATGATTTGCCTCTAGGTGATGGTGGTGGATGTCCTGACGCTGGCCCTCGAGTCGTAGATGTGACGTAGCCCAACTATGGTAGCTAGATGAAGTCCTGCTTCCCTCCCTGACGTGACCCTCTCTGTATGATGGTTGGGTGGCAGGCCGGAGGCTGTACCTTTGTGTTTTACGAGCAATATGGCACCATGTGCATGGTAACGGAGTGTGGTACCATGTTCATTGTTCCGATCGAATAGTTTTAGCAGTGGACGGTGGTTCCCCTCGGCACTGATTCTAGGCGTAGTCCTGGGAGATGAAGTCCCGACACTGTGCTTTTGTGTCTCCCAAATGTGATATGGCCCCAACCATTGTAGCCAGATCAAGTCTTGCTTCACTCCCTGACATGACCCCGCTCTGGATGATGGTGGGGTGGCAGGCCTGTGGCTGCACTGTTGTATTCCTTGCGCAATATGGCATGTCCCGCTCAATGAGCTTTCGTGTTGTTTTAGTTCCATGCCTTTCATATCTTCTGGGTTTTGTAATGTCGTTCAAGTCGTGGTTTCTCCCACGTATCGACTTCTTCCAGTGCTAGCCTTCATTCGCGTGTTGCCCAGCTCTGGTGGGTCATGGACGTTTTGCAGATCTTACAGCTTGATTTTCTAGCCTCTGCCCGTGAGATGAATATCACCCAGTGCAAGCTAATGCGACTATGAGAGCAACGGTGTTTGGTCTTTGTTTTGGGATATTCTTCTTGTCTCCCCTACTATGGTGGCAGTTGTTGTGTGTGTGCATTCGATACCCTTTTGAGATGGCAGTGTATTTTTTTTAGCTAGTACTTGGATTGTTGTTGTGGGCCATTGGCCCCACGGTTGCTCTCCTCGTGGGCTTGTTCTCTTGTGGCACCCTTCGTATGGTTCCACATTTCGATTCCCTTGTTTGGTGCTGTTTGGGCTCTCCATATGTCTCTTGATATCGGAGGATGCTTACTTGTGTGGCCTTGAGTTGGGTCACTGCATGAAAGTCCACCACTGGCCTCATTTGGAACCGAAATGCAGGGTTCAATTCGATCCCCTACTTTGGGTCCCTTGTGGTTCCCCCATGTCGTTGTGGGATGCTACCTGGTTGATCCTGCCAGTAGTCATATGCTTGTCTCAAAGATTATGCCATGCATGTGTAAGTATGAACTAATTCAGACTGTGAAACTGCGAATGGCTCATTAAATCAGTTATAGTTTGTTTTATGGTACCTGCTACTCAGAGAACCGTAGAATTCTAGAGCCAATACGTGCAAGAAATCCAACCTCTGGAAGACATGCATTTATTAGATAAAAGGCTAGCGCAGACTTTACCTGATGCTTTGAAGAATCATGATAACTGGACAGATCGCATGGCCATTGTGCTGGCGACACATCATTCAAATTTCTGCCCTATCAACTTTCGATGGTAAGATAGGGGCCTACCATGGTGGTGACGGGTGACGGAGAATTAGGGTTCTATTCCGGAGAGGGAGCCTGAGAAACGACTACCACATCCAAGGAATGCAGCAGGAGCACAAATTACCCAATCCTGACATGGGGAGGTAGTGACAATAAATAATAATATCGGGCTCCAAGAGTTTGGTAATTGGAATGAGTACAATCTAAACCCCTTAACGAGGATCCATTGGAGGGCAAGTCTAGTGCAAGAAGCAGCGGTAATTACAGCTCCAATAGCGTATATTTAAGTTGTTGCAGTTAAAAAGCTCATAGTTGGATATTTGGCTGGGCAGACCAGTCCACCTTCATGGTGTGCACCGGCCGTCCCATCCCTTCACCCAGCGATGCGTTCCTAGCCTTAACTAGCCAAGTCTTGCCTCCGGCACCGTTACTTTGAAGAAATTAGAGTGCTCAAAGCAAGCCTATGCTCTAAATACATTAGCATGAGATAACATCATAGGATTTCGGTCCTATTGTGTTGGGCTTCGTGATCGGAGTAATGATTAAGAGGGACAGACAGGGGCATTCGTATTTCATAGTCAAAGGTGAAGAGGGACAGTTGGATTTATGAAAGACGAACCACTACGAAAGCAATTGCCAAGGATGTTTACATTAATCAAGAACGAAAGTTGGGGGCTCGAAGACGATCAGATACCGTCCTAGTCTCAACCATTAACAATGCCGACCAGGGATCGACAGATGTTGCTCTTAGGACTCCGTCGGCACCTTATGAGAAATCAGAGTCTTTGGGTTCCTGGGGGATTGTGGTTCCAAAGCTGAAACTTATAGGAATTGACGGAAGGGCACCA
>NW_006495906.1:3380506-3405506 GCF_000471905.2 Amborella trichopoda | reverse complement strand
GGGATGGGGCGGCCCCTCATGTTGCCTTTGTTAGACCTATCATGACTGCCCACTGAGCCTCGTTGCCACGCATCGCCCCACCCTGTGTCTCACCGTTGGTCCATTCATCGACCCGCTATGACCCATCTCCGTTTGGAAGGTTACCAGAGAAGGGGGTTCTGACATTCGGCTGGATTTTCTTCTTTGGTGACCTGAGGACTCACATTCATTGAATAAGGGATTGAATGCCAGGTTCACACTAGAATGTAGCTCTATGTGAGGTTGTTCTTTTGAACTCTTTCTCTTATCAATCCATGTCCTGGATTTTGAGCTATGCTTCACCAAATTCGACGCTTGTTGTTCTTTTTCCAGACCTTGGTTTCTCCAGCTGCCTTTCTTTTCAGAGCAGTAGGGGTTCCCGGTCACGCCACAGTGAGTGCCTTATGTCAAAATGACGAGACTGACATGATCTAAAACATATCAACATTTGAGCTTGGTTTTATTTTAGAGGAAGGTGCCATAGGTTGGAGAAGTTGCCTCCAGAAAATATTGACGCAGCCCCTTTCTCGGGATTGGTTTGGTGAAGTCATATCGCACTAAGGTAAAACCCACCAATCGTGAGGCCGCATGGGATTGAGCCCAAAATTTGGTCCTCGGGGGTTCTTAACATTATGAGCACCATGGCGATAGTCTCGTGTCGCATTGCAGCCTCTATCATGGGGCCACAGTGGAGGGTCCATCTTTGGTGCTGAGGCACCGAACCCAGATCACTAGGCTGGAGGCTTTATTTCTCGGCATAATCCTGGACTGCCAGTGTTTCATGAACCCGCAGGACTAGACTGTCACCGGTTCTCTCCTTATTCAAATGGGCTCATGGAAGTACGTAAAAAATGATGTACAATATTGGGAGCATTGACTTGCACCACGATGAAATCTTTCCCTAACTCTTGATGATAGGAAGAAAGTTAGGGTGTGATGTGCACTTGGGTGGGTCGCGCCCACCAAGCTATATAGGCACTATCCATTGGGGACTCCTTTGGTAGTGTAGCACCCTCTAGTGGGATACAAAGAGAGGGCAGTGTCTTGCAAGGCCAAGAGCCTATCAATAGCCCCAAAGCGCACTAGGGATTGTGTGTGTGTGTGTGTGAGGACAATACAAAGTGGGTCACCCACTTGTCATTGTCTTCCCTCTTGAGTGACGATAGAAGTCCTAAGCGATAGGATTGGCTTGGCCTGATGAATAGAACTTCTATTTCTGGAGTAGGTTGACTAAGGAGTGAGTTAGCTGGTAAATGTGGTGTTTGGCTAAGCATATGACTCTGTTATGATTAGTATTGTTGAGTAAATAAATGATCTTCTTCCGTATCATATCCAGTGGCATAACATGTTATTGTTGCACTGTGAATCATCTGTGATACTCTGATAGATGCGATTTTAACATATGACTCAAGTTTATTGAGGATTTTGTTATAATTTCTTGTAATTGTTATAAAATGATATTCTGAGGTAGGGAAGCAAGGTTTAATGATCCACTTACTAGGCTTTGTAGCTCATTCTGTTTACTTCCCGCTTTGTAGATTGACACTTGCAGGTCGAGGACAACCAAGTGGCAATCGAGGTTAACTACGTGAAGATCCGCTCAACGAGGAAGCTTTCTTAAGCTGTAGGTGTCTATTGGCTGTAGCCATTTAGTGGTTTTATTGTACATGTTATGTATGTTTGAGAGGTCATGTTGCCTCGGACCAATTGTAATATTTTTAGGTTCTGTATATGTGTAAATTGATAGTTTATAGTTTTTATTTATCAGACTTTTTCTGTGGCCCTAGTGGGAGTTGATGCTTTACCTTGTGGTTTGCTCTGATTTTTCCTCTGTTAAAATGTGTTGATCTCACTCCCACCTGTGTGGCAAGGTCACGAACCCGCACTTTGTCGCCTTCTGAAGTAGTATGATAGAAGTTAGGGGGCGGGGTCGTGACACATTTTTGTCATTTGTACCTAATTTTTTATATTTTTTCAATTACTTTAATTGTAATTAAGTTTGGCTGGGAAGAATGGAGCCTATTTTATTCTTGTCTTGTCTTATTCTGTGAGCCCCTGGTCTATTCGGGAGAGGAGAGAGGAAGAGAGAGAAAACATTGAGAAGGAGGGTACCCCTGAGTGCGCAGTCCCGCGGACACCCTGATCGCCTTGGTCATCCCACTTTTCTCGAGCCGAGTCATTCCTTCTCTCTCTCTCTCTCTCTCTCTCTCTCTCTCTCTCTCTCTCTTCTCCTCTCTCCTCCTCTTGTGCACACGACCCTGTCCATGCGTAAGCCCATGCCCTTCAGTGAGCCTGCGGCTGTGTGCTAACCTGCAAGCCTTTGCCCTTGACTTCTGCCCACACCCCCTTTAGTGGCCAGCGAACCCCTCCTAAAGGGCATCCAGGGAGGAGGGACATCAGAATCTTATCCCGATAGCATGTAAAGAGTGAAAGGAGAGAGAGAGAGAGAGAGAGAGAGAGATTGAGAACCTAAGGAGGGCTCTCGTTCAAACCATGCTGACAAGCAGCCGGAGGGTGTTTACGATGCAAATCGGACAGATCTTCCGACAAATATCTTTCAGATTTTAAGACCTTAAACTAATAAAAAATAATATGTGGTAGAGAAAGTTGAACAAAATGAATTCAGATCTGAGGCCAAATCTGCCAAAAAACGAGCATATCCACTCTCAGATCTGTGGCAGTGCCAGCATGATCCAAAACACTAAAACACAAATTCAAAGCAACAAACATATCAAAATAAAATCAAACAATAAGAAGAAGAAGATATAAAGGATAAGAAAACAATATCAAACTAGGCCAGAAGGCCTGGGACTCTCGAGCCTTCAAAGGCTCCCTCGTATCAAAACCAGCATCCTCTTTGCCTCTTTGATTCAAATGTTGATCAGACAATCTCTAGTTGATAAGGGTTGTTGTGCCTTGGAGATGGTTAAAACTAGGATGCCCTAAGTCTAGGTTAAAGTTTATCAGGCTTAGGGTTAGGGTTTTTAGATTAGGGTTTCATAAGCTCACCAAGGTTTTCCACTCAAGGCCTCTCAAGACCTCCCTCAAAAGGTCACGAAAAAGGTTTTATAAAGGTCCAAGGATCTTTTGGGAAGGGCAACTTTCCATAACCAACAAATGCTCCAACCAAAAATGCCATTTTTGAGAGTCCAGATCTTGCCCAAATAAAAGTGGCAAAAATCTTCAAAATAAGGTAAGAAATCCACTCCAGAAGGGAAATTTCACTTTGGGCCAAAACGGGCTGGGCGACCCCAGTGGTGTCGCCCAAGTCTGAATGACACCACTCGTGTCACCCATTCTAAGCTGGACAACACTCCTAGTGTTGCATAAGACAAAGTTTCTCCAAATTGAATTTTTCCACTTCAAGTGTGTTCCTCAGCCTCTTGTGAAGCTCTTAGAGAAAATTTGGGTCAAAAAGGATTTTTTTTACTATTTTTAATGATTATTTTGGTAAAACAGGGCGTTTGTTGGATTATATGTCAAAATAGGGTATCTGTAGGGTTTTGGGTAGGCAGATTGGTTCTGGGTCACAGGGTAGGCTGTGTGAACTATGGATTTTAGGTTTACTAGGATAATGTGGTCATAAAGGTTCAGGAAACCATAGAATTTGCTAGATTTAAAATGGGTTATCTATAGTTGCCCCTCTTTAGCACTGCCTATCCTTCGAGGGACAAGTGAGTGGCAACGAAGTTGAAACTTAGGCGTTCCCTGTCCTTCGAGGGGCAGGTGAACATCAAAGATAATGCGGATATTTTAAATTTCTTTCTGACATCATGTGGTCAGAGGGCACACCAACTAATAACTCCAAGTTATTGCGCTCACCTAGCTCACCCACCTAGGGCATTTTTCGTCCTAGGGTTTTCTACATGAGATATCAAATACACTAGTTTGAAACTGGAGTTGGATTTTCTAGCCATGCCACCTAACTTCAGGGGTTTCATAGTTTGAAATATTTTAACCCTGGCATCTTCTTTGATTTCCTTAGGGTTTCGTAAGGCTGTCTATAGGAAAAGGCTTTCTGTAGGAAGAGACTTGTCTGGTCGATTCCGAAGAGAGAGACGAGGCAGCAATGCAGTAATCGTGGCAACACAGTAATTATCATATACGAATGTCCATGCTCCTTCGATTTTAAAAGCTTTTTTTTTTTTGAAATTTTGAAAATAAGGGGAAATTTTAAATAGAACCCGGAGCAAGGACATGTTACAAGAAATTAAATTTTTTGAAAACACAAGACATATAGTGACAATTTTGAAAAGAAAGATATTTTGAAAAACAAATTTGGGTTAGCAGTTTTAACTCTTGTAACCATAAAGCCCTCTAAGCAGTTTAACGTCATGCAGCGATGGATGGTGTAGTCGACAGTTATACTCATACGATCGTGGATTTTATATTTTTTATTTTTAATATTATTATTATTTTTTACGGCCCTTGTTGGGGGTGGTTTTCTTTTAATGTAGGTCTTATAGTTTAACTACTTGTGACCCCTTTGGTGGACCTTATGTGAGCATATCGGGTCCTTGCTTGAATCTTCAGGATGATAAATCATCAAGTATTTCTTTATCTTCCAACCTCATCTCTTGTATGGCAATTCAAGGAGAGTTCTCTAGAGTTTCGAACGAAACAGTCTTGAAAATACAGGACAATGACCTTGGTTGTTCAGAATCTCTTTGAATTTTCGATTTCGTTCCACCACCACTCACCTTTCGAAGTTGTAGATGATCTAGGTTCTTAACAATGTTCCATCAAGCTAATACTTATTGATTTTATTATAACACCACTTTGAAAGGGAGGAAGAGAAGATGTTTAGAAAGAAAAGACTTTGGAGAGTAAAATAAAGGAGAGAACTTCTTCTTTTTCATCGCCCCGGGGTCCCTTTGTGGTGTTCAGACCGGTAGTCTTTTTTTCAACACTTGGGCTTCCTTTTGGATTTTCAGCGCAGTGGATTTTTTTATTTTTTTTATCTCTTCGAGGTCCCTTTCGGGTGTTCAACCTAGTAGCCTTTTTTCTAATGCTTGAGGTTCCTTTCGAATTTTCAGCCCAACGGATTTTTTTTGCTTTTTTTGTTTTTTTTTTTTTGAAGAAGAAGAAGAAGAAAAGGAAGAGGGGGAAGAGGAAGAAGATTCAAAGGTGCCCCTTTTTTTAATAGCAATTCACCTTAAGATCATGTAAGAATTAGATCATCTTTCCCTCCTCCAAGTGGTAGGAAGGTTTTAATATCGGTCTTCCGCTGATTTCCCTTGACCCTAGTTGGCATCCAGAAAACTAAATCTCCGTTGAACTTTTCCTTTAAACTACTCCACTTGAACCTTGATTTTGGGACTAACAATCACTCTCAGTTTCCTAATCCCTCAATTTTTTGTATGAACGGATAGGCTCATCAAGGTTTTCCCGTTAATGGATTACTTGAAGTGTGAGGCATGAATGCCTCATTTGGTTATTTGCAATAAGACGAGTGATCACCCAACTCCTTTTCGGTAATCTTTTTCAATGCAAATTTTGAATTTCTTTTCAGAGGTTAACTCCGTGGTAGGCTCCTTTTCAGTGCTCAAGCTTAGGTGAGATTCTCGCACAAGAGGAGTGATTGAGTTGGTATTAAATGGCCTTACGGCATGTTGGAAGTCAACAAAGAAGGGTTCAATCTCATTAGTTGCCTCTGTTGTATTAAATGGCCTTATAACATGTTAGAAATCAACAAACAAGGGTTCAATCTCATTAGCTGCCCCTATTGTATCCTCTTCATGAGAGGAGTTTGCCCCTATTGAATGTTTTGATGAGGTTGTCCCTGTAGGGCTTCTTGTTCTGTTGGGAAATTGTTATTCACAGGATGAATTCCCTTGATATGGTGGTGCTCTGGTTATCGAAGTTTGCTCATGTCGTTGATGACTTTAGAGAGCCTGCCTCTCGAGGAGGTAACATGGTCAGATCTTCAATATCCAATTCTAGATCCTAGATTGGTAGATCATTCAAGAATTCTTGTGAAGGTGGCCAGGTGGGCCCCTTAGAATTTGCAAAGGTTCGAGCTCTATCAACTCTAGTGAAGATGCCAAATATTTAGAAATAGTCAAATTTGGGATCTTTGCTTCTCCACCATTTATAACTGGGTTCACCTCGAGAGGTGACTCGGTTAGATCTTCTAAGCTTGGCTCCTAATCCCATATAGGTGGTTTGGGCCAGAAGTCTGGTGAAGGTGGCCTAGGTGGGCCCCTTAGAATTTCCAAAGGTTTGAACTCTTTTGATATTTGAGGTGTTGGCCCCTTGTTTGGAAGCATAATGGGATACTTTGGGGTGCTAATGCCTTGTTTGAAAGATGATCCCTTCTCGTTGATCTGGATCAAATCAATTTCTAAGACGTCATCCTCATCTTATAGATCCCACTTAGGTGGGTCGTCAAGGCGTTGAGGTGAAGGGCTTCCTTTTAGCACTTACTCATTTGCTCCCTCACGAGTTATCGTCTCAGAATTAAGGCTTTTCTTGTCATCATGGGCTTGAGAGTTCATAGCTTCAAAACCTTGGTTGAGCTTATGCTCGACTTCATATTGCTCTTGCGAGTTTGATTTGTTGCCACACATGTATGAACCATTTATTGTGTTAACTTGGATGTACGGGTTGAAGGGTTCATATTCCCTAGTGTGACTCTTGATGATGAGGATTTCTTATGCCACTTTTGGGAGTGTATGTTGGAGTGGAATTCCATATGTGATACCCCTTTTTTTTCCCTTTCTTCGATTATGGGCTTGGAGCTTAGATCAACCTCATTGCTTTGATCTTGAGTATCCCTAGTCATTAAGTCTTAGCTGGGGTTATGCTCTTTTTGTTCTTCATCTACAAGACTTTCCAATTGATTTCTTCTTATGCTCCGAGGCCTTTCTGGATGTTCTTCGGGTTTTGGCACAGCTTGTGATTCTCCTGAGTTAATCAGGTTGACATCAGTATTTTTGTCGAGACATCTAGAGTTTTTTTATTCTTCTTCGCTGTCAACATCTTCCTTTTTGACACTCAGCATGTTGTTATCGATGAGATCTTGAACTTTATGTCAGAAAGCTCGACATTCCTCAGTGTTATGGGCATAGTTTTGATGCTAATCACACCATCGAGATGTATTGCCTCCAAGGAAAGGAGGAATCTTGGCTTCTGTCGGTAATTCTTGACCCTTGCTTAAAGCAACTTCTTGGTCAGAATCTTCCTAAGCACTTCACGGGTCAGAATCTTCCTAAGCACTTCAAAAGGCCACTTGCCAAGTGTTATTTCAATCCGACATATCTAAGGCAGTGCAGACAAAGAAACAATTTCGAAAAAAATCGGCCTTTAGCACCCTCAAACGGATCCCATAACTAGAACTCTATTTTTGTGCGTTAAACAGTTGTGGGACCACTGCCATTGGATTTGACATGATCAAAAACCCCTAAGGGTCAAGTTTTGGCTTAATCAGACATTCCAAGACAAAGTTATGGGTGAAACATTTAAAAGGGGTAGGCCGCACGCTATTTCCATGTGGCTTCCCTGCACCAATCTCCATTAAATGAGGCTAGTGTACAGTCCTGAGCAACAACTTCAAAGACCCGTATCTCACTAGTTTTGAGTCGGTTTGCTCTCAAATTTAGTGAACATGTTCGTCTCATCAAGACGAGTGTTTTCATATGTGACATGACCTGTGACGATGCCCGAGTAGTGAGAAAAACAAGAGAGAAGTTGATAATTCATGAAGATAGTTGTTGAAAATTCAGCAGCAGCACATCTCACTTGAGCAGCCATATCATGGTGCTCACATACCCGATCAATGCGAAACCAACTGCATCATGTGTGTAAGGACCAAGGATATCTCTGGTCCAAGCGTGCAATGAACAGTTGGATTTCATACACTGAGGCATCAAAGCTGCTGTAAATTCCGGCCATTAGATTTCTAGATTCTGGCCAAAAACTCAAGAAGACGAAATCTTGTCCGGACAAGAAATCGAAACGCATTTTTTGTAACGTGATCGTGACGACATGCTCAGTGTGATTCAATGAAGAAACTAAGGAAAAACATCAAGAAACAAGCAAACTATCAATCGAAAGTCCTCAAGATCATTCATATTTCAAGTCACATGATCGTGGCCTAAAAATGCGATCCATGGCTCGAAGTTGGAATCAAATCGATCACCATGCCAAAATCATCTTTCGATCAAATGGGCATCAGAGCAACCCCAAATCAGTCATAGAAGATCACGTAAGTTCACGGGCAGCAACAGGGACTGTTCTGAAATTTCATGCATTGTTGGGCAGGGGAAAAACAGTCCTTGTGCATCCATTTCTAGAATTTCTTTTAATTCAATTAAATTGTAATCATCATAAATTTGGGTAGTTTTTTGGCGTACACTCATGTTTGGGTCCAATTCTATATGCTAGACACATTGTCAAACACTCTCGGTTGATTCTACACATTGATCAATAAAATTTCAATTTTTTCCTTGAGTTGGTGGGTGCGTCTTGGAAAGAGAACAAGGAGAGAGAAGAAAAGGGTTGGTACCCTTCAGTAAGGTAATTTTTTCTCTCCTCTTTTCTCTCTCATTTTTATCTTTCTCTCTCCTCCTCTCATCTCTCTTTCTCTCTCCTCCTCTCATCTCTCTCTTTCTCTCCTTTCTCTCTCCTCCTCTCATCTCTCTTTCTCTCGTCTCTCTCCTCCTCTCATCTCTCTTACGCTTGTCTCTCTCCTCCTCTCATCTCTTTGCTTCTCTCTCCTCTCGTCTATATCTTTCTTTCCTAATTTATCTCTGATCTTCATTATCCATTTTCCTTCTTCTTCTTTATCATTCATTTATCTTTCTCTTCTTTCTTACTCTCTCTATTCTATCTCCTTCCTCCCTGTTCATGCATGGTAGAATCTATCGCCTGGCATGATGTCTTCTTGCTTTAGGGATGTGAACAGCGAGTCGGGCCTTAACCTGAGTGGAGGGTCGGGCCTCTGTCAAAGTCTCCTTGTCTCGCTCATCTAACATAAATGGTGGAAGTGCATCGTCGTGCATGTCTCTTCTCTTTCTTCTCCTTCATCTGACATGGACGGCAGAAGCACATCGCTGCTCATGGCTCTTCTGTCTCTTCTTCCTCTGACATGGATGGTGGAAGTACATCGCCGCCCATGTCTTCTCTCCCTTCTCCTTCATCTGACATGGACGGAGGAAGCACATCACCACCCATGTCTTTTCTCTCTCTTCTTCCTCTAACATAGACGGTGGAAGCACATCTCCACCCATGTCATTTCTCTCTCTTCTTCCTTTGTCATGGACAGTGGAAGCACATCACCGCCCATGTCTTCTCTCTCTTCTCATTCTTCTGTCATGGATGGTGGAAGCACATCGCCACTCATTCTTCTGTTATGGATGGTGGAAGCACATCTCTCTTCTCATTCTTCTGTTATGGACGGCGGAAGCACATCGTCGCCCATGTCTTCTCTCTCTTATTACTCTTCTATCATGGATGGCGGAAGCACATCACCGCTCATGTTCCACTGTTCACTTCTCTCTCTATCTTCTTCATTCTTTTCCTTCCCTCTTTCCTCTCCCTCTTTTTCTTTTCTCTCTTATTGCTCATCTCTTCTTCTCACATGCATGACATCGGTAGTACTATGCATGTCTATCTTTCTCTCTCTTCTTTCTTCTCTCCCTCTCTCGTATGACCAAGAGAGGATGAGACGAACATTGCCATGATAGTCTTGTTGTCTAGCAGTATTGCTACTGAACTGGTCTTAGTTATCGTGCTCGCCTTACTACCACGATAGGCTAGCCATTACATCAAGCCAGTCGATGATCGTTCTGGTGTCTAATAGTATTTATGTTTTATCGGTCTAGTTACCATGCCCATCTTGCTACAACACCGGGTCAATCACTTGCTGATCTAGCTGTTGTGTTAATCTCGCCACCTAGCCACAATTACTATGATGTACCCCTTCTTCTTCTTTCACTTATCCTCTTACCCTCTGTTCTTTTGGCTGTGCATCTTGTGTACATTAGCTCAAAGACAAGGTGGGCCCTCTTTCAAACCACTTGTCTTGTAAAATTAACCATGTGTATGTGATTACAGAAAACAAGAGAATACAATCCAATGGAGACGATTCCAAACCAGTTCTATGACTCGGGGGCTTTCTTCATAATCTAAGAGGGAACCCACGTGAGCTAGCTTGAGTAAGTTCTGAACTCACCTTAAATTCCAGCCTCATCGGTTGGTTTACCTGCCCTTGCTCCTGAGTGAAGTTCCCGAGAGAGTGATCTCAAAGTCCCGAGTTCTCCTGAAACCTGAGACCCATGTCGCCCAATCATCAATATTAGGAGGGCGAGATCGAGGTACCTAACCAGCTTATCAAATCCACAAGGGACTGACTATCCCTTCATTTGGTCATTCTTGTTATGCTTGTTTTTCCTTAGTTTTTCAATTTTCACACACCACATGGCTTATGGGTTCTCTAACCCATTTATCCGGATCAGGGAATTTCTCATCCCCGCATTCACGAGCGTTTCCAGGGAACAAGTTCCTCCGACACTGTTCCCAATCTTCCTTTCGAGCAAAGACCCGATGTCTCGCTCCCAAGTCTTAACCTGGATTAGTGAGAGGAGGGACTTAAAGGTCCCTAACTCCCCAACTCCTAGCTTTGATGGAACTCCAGCCAAGGCTCCCTGCATTGGCCGAACATCTGTTGCCACACACAACATGCACCTTACTACCAACAAGTCACTTGTTGGTCATATTGCCGAGGTACACCGAAAGGCTGCCCAGTCCCTTTCTGCAAAAAGCAAGCAAGTTGTCATTGCTTCTGGGGGTCGCCACAAGGCTTCCCCCCACATTTATGCACCACCATGAGTGTTTACCCTTAGAGGCTTGTCACATCGAGGTAGAGACCTTGGGGAATCCACCTCTCGCACACACCTTAAGGCTCGTGGGTCATCCACTTAAGCCACACCTCGGGGTAAACCTTATGTTACCTCGAGTCAACGTCGAGGATCAGGCCTCCTAAAGCCAGGTCCTAGACATGGTGTGCATATGCATCCCAACACTCGAAGCAACGCCATTGCTTTGTCAACTCGAGTACATGGAAGGCGACCCCCTCGTCTTCCTACTCAGCACACACTAGTGTGCCCTGTATGGAGCAGGCTTCCACCTGTTCTCTTACAAACACCTACGCGTAATTCTCGACCACTTATGGCCAGACCACTTGCTCGAGCCCAGGCTAACCCCCAAGTAACCTGTGATCCTCCTTCAAGGGGTGCACACCCGTCGCTGTCACACACAGCCCCTCGCTCCTGACTCAGGTGTCCTCATGAGTCAACCCTGCTTTTTCCTGTTCCTCCTTCTTGGAGCAAGGACCTTCAACCATGGTACTTGCAGACTTTCCTCAAGAGTACCATCTTGAACAAGCCCCATCATTGCGGTCATGTCTCTGGAGTTCACAAGGGAGCTCGAGGCAAACTTGATGGGAGATCAAGTCCTTCATCCCCCCCGGCCCAAGATGACCCCAAATCCTGGCCCACACCCATCGCTTCACCTGATGCAAACAGGTCTTTCTTGCGTAAGAAGGGTCAATTAGTCGCAGTCTCTGCCGCAGTTCTGACATGAGGTCCATCAAAGCCTCAAAGCCAAATACGATAGGGGTCTACAAATCCTGACTCGGGAAGCAACCAAGATGCCCGGGGCATTCAGCTCTGACGACAAAGCCTAAATAAGAAGACAAAGCCTAAATAAGAAGTCCATCAACCTTGCACAGTGGTTAGTGTTGTAGAAGACAACCCAGCCACTCAGTAGCCATGGGCCCAAGACCATCGAGAACCGATCCTCACACAATCGGCATATAAGACTAGAGTCCAGTTGGGGCATGCTGACCCCTTGCTGATCGATCTACCATGTGCGACCCATCAAGCTCGGAAGCCCTCAACTGCAACTAATATTGACCTCCCCAGAGAAATGGTCAGTGTAATGGTTGTAAATGACCCTGGAGACTCTCAAGAAGAGCGCATGAGTAAATTCGAAGACATGGTGCACTCAATGATTGAGAAGATTGATCGCATGAATGCCGCATGACAATCAGCTAACCATGAGGTTAATTCCCATCACTCAATTGATATACCTCCAAGACAACCCCTTCCCTCTGCCTCATAGGAAAATTATGGTCCTCACCCCATCTCACAGGTAGACATCGATGCTATGGTGACCCATATCTTAAAGAATAGACAAATATCGAGAATTCAGGGTGCGACGCCTTATCAAAAGCCGTACCCTTCATACATTGACCAAGACCATGTCCCTCAGATTATAAGAAAGGGAAGTTTCCCCTGTTCAATGAAACCACATCCCCGAACCAGCATATCTCTCATTTTCAAGTAGCTTGTTGAGAAACAGCAGCTGATGGGAGACTCCTTCTCCATCAGTTTGTTGAAACCATTGATGGCCCAGCTTTCCAGTGGTATGCTCGACTTCCCCCAAACTCGATGCGTACTTGGGAGGAAATGGAGAAGTTGTTCCACTAGCGTTTCTATGAGGTTGAAAGAGAGGCTCAAATCATCAAGCTTCTCACCCTGACCTAAGATCCCGATGAGCTCGTGGATTAATTTATATCAGGGTGGAGAAATTTGGCCCCTCACCATCCCAATCCCATGCCGGAGAAGGAAGCGGTTCAAACCTATGTACGAAACATGCGACCTGAGATTTCTGTACATGTTGAGGCCTCCAATCCGGCCTCCATGCCAGAATTGATCTCTAAATCGGTCAGCAAAGAAATCCTATCACACCACTATGGTGGGTCACGACAACAGTCTGGAAGCTCAAGGAACAACTAGGGCAATGGTAGCTCTCAGACTAATACCCAACCAAAAGGAGGGGTCAGTGCATTCGTCACGGTCAGTGATCCAAAGAATGCTCCCTCCCAAACTTTGGATCTCTCCAAAGGGGTAAACACAACGACACGCCTCAGAGAGGCAAACAACAACAATCATGTAACCGAGTACCCCCACCTGCGAACCTTAATCAAGATGATTATTAGACCAGACATAGGAACAAAGTCTACCCCTTTGAGAAGGAATGGATCCCTGAGCTATTCCGATTATTACTGGAACTGACCATGATCGAGCTCCCAGAGACCAAGTTCCTTGATCAAGTTGGACGCAATACCCAGGCGAATTACTGTGCTTTTCATCGAAAGGTCAACCACCCCACAGATGACTATTACATGCTAAAGGACATTATCAAGGCCCTGATTCAGAAGGGTCAAATAAAGCTTGAAGAGCTAAAGAGGGAATTCGGGGCAGCAGAACCTCCCGTGGAGTAACAATCCAAGAGGAAGACGAAGCACCTGGTCTCCTTCACACCTTTTTTGTTATAATTATTTAAGAACGCTTTATCACACTAAAACCGACAAGGCAGCCTTGATGCCTAGCTTAGGGGACTGAGGACCATTGGTGCCCATACCATCAGATATGGGGCCACAACATTTGTGAATGCTCCATTTTCCAAGATATAATCGCGAAGAAAATACAGCAATGTCAAGAGTCTTACAATTCCAATAAGTGATCCCCAAGCCACTGCTCCACCGGTACGAGAGGGTTTCCCAACTCAATACTAGGGTAATGATGGCTCAAATCCTACTGAGCCCTTGACTTCGTAGCCATGGATAGTCCACCATGGGTGAAGTAGACTCAAGTCCTTAAGACGAGAAGCAGTTAGCCAAGCTAGGGTTGTTCACAAGCCTCGCGACACAAATCAAGGACCTCCAATGATAACCAAAAAAAGACAGGCACTAAGGGCTGCTCACTGGAGAAACAAGACAGCTCAACCGCCAGTTGGGCAAGAATTCTTTAGGCCTCTTCCCTCACTACCAACTTTACTGGACTTCATCCCTGGCACGATCCTCCTTCCTTCCTCATCCCATCAATAGGATGTCCCTGAGCCATCTTCTCCTTACAGCACGTCCAATGAGGGTGATGACGTTAAAGCACTCGCCAACGGTCTAAGCAAGGGAAAGACCTGAAAGACTCCCTGCACACGTCGAACTCTGGTGATGACACAAAAATCTGCCCAGATCGGTCGAATGAGGGGAACTACCTTAAAATTCCCGCACTTACTGACCCTTCTCCTTCTCCTTCTTCTGCTTCTCATCCTTTCTCTTCTATGTATCTTGCAGGTACAACCTTGAAATGTCCAAACTTTGAGGCTCTTGACAGAGAATTTGAAAGAATTATTATAAGCAGGATGCAATAGGCCCAAGCACCAAGATTCTTAACAGTTGCTGATGCCCTAGCAGCTCAAGCCAAAGCAGAGACATCTTCTTCAAAGAAGCACACGAAGTCAAAGCAAAAGAAACCCTAGTGGCCCCCTGATCTCAACTTTGAGTAGAGACTAAGAGAATCAAGAGTGCTTTCATGAGGTTTGCCACACGGTGCAAATATCAAAAGCATCACCCATCACGAGGCAAATAAGCCTTAGATAAGGGAAGACGCTGCAACCTCCACAGTAGAAGCTAAGCACCTTGAAGTTTCCTGGTCCGCCACTTCTCCCTCACCTCAATGCTTTAAACAATACACCCATTCTACAGCTCCCTAGGCTCCTTCCTCGCCCAGGTACCCTGGACAATCCAACCATCCTCCAATTCCTTATGGGGCTGCTAGTCTCATATACCCAGCCACCTCCTAAGTCTTAAACCTCATCACTCAAACCAAACCTGTTGTTCAGCAGGCGAAAGTAAACCTCCTCCATTTAAACTTGCTCCCCAACCTACTATGCCACCAAAACCAGTCGCATGGCCAGAAATGCAAAGAGATGACGAGGAAAAGGTGAAATATGATATGATGGGGCATCTAAGGAAACTTTCAGCCCTTCTCAGCATCTATGATGCTCTCATGCTCTCAAGGGACTACCGTATGGCTATTATCCAGGCCCTTTCATGTCCAGAGGTGTATGAGGCTGAAGTGGAACCCATCAAGGTGGATCCATCGATCTTGAGTGCATGTATGGTGATCACCTTCCCAAAGGATGATCTACAATTGAGAGAAAAATTTCACAATCACCCTCTCTTTGTGACTGGTGAATTGCATGCATACCCCATCAACCGAATTATGTTGGATGGAGGGTCAGCGGTCAACCTTATCCCAAGGAGAATACTCACTCTATTGGGGTTAGGTTCTGTGGATATCACTCCAATGCATATCACAGTCCAAGGATTCAACCAGTCAGAAGAGAAGCCTGCTGGCACTGTCCGCTTTCATGTCAAGATTGATGAATTAAATGATAACACTCAATTTTATGTGATTGACACATACACCTCCTACAGCATTCTTCTTGAATGGCTGTAGCTCCATGATCAGGGGGTGGTTCCATCCATGTTACACCAGTGCTTCAAGTATTGTCGAGATGGGAGAAGTATCGGTCTATGCCGATAAAAGACCGTTTCCTGTAGCCGAAGCTCTTTATGCTGATGTTAAGTATTACTTCACATATTCGGTGTCATCCCAAAAGCCAAATGATGGTGAC
This sequence comes from Amborella trichopoda, assembly GCF_000471905.2. The sequence goes on along the minus strand of NW_006495906.1, from coordinate 3,390,002 downwards.
TACAAGTCTGTAAGAAAGACAGAACCTTCGTCTCATGAAGATGTTGAGGACATCGGCCGAACACTAGTAGACATGTTCAAGGAAGAGGAAAGATACGGCAAAATTCTCCCTTTGACTCCCCTTCATCCCAACATTCTATTTACTACCCCTAAAGAAATTTCATCTTCGCTTAAGGCTGAAGCTTCCCTCTGCTTCTAGTTTGGAGCCACCTTTGCTAGAAGATGAACCAGAAGTCACTCCTGAAATTGAGCAAGTCATGGGGATAGAATTCTAGGCTCCAAAAGTCCCCTACACTCCTGACCATAAAAAAGTATTGCATATCCCTATTGCACTCTTGAAATTAGAAGTGACGCGCCAACCGCCGCAGAAGATATTTCAAAACCTGGTTGCTATAAGCATAGAGGATGCTCCTCGTCCCACCACAGGGCCAGCTCAGACCAATGGTCAACCACAAGTTCTGCACTTCCCTAGTTTGGCTGGAGGAGAGCAGTTTGAGAGAGGACAACCTTCTCACCCTCAAGTACAGGATCCCCTAGCAGAGTTAAGAAGTGAAGTTTGCACTCTGCATAATCAATTAGAGGCGATGCGTGTCGCTTCAAAACATCTGAAGAAGTTCGTGCCTGAGACCAAAAGCTATAGCAGAGTTAAGAAGCGAAGTTCACACTCTCCATAATCAATTGGAGGTGATGCGTGTCGCTTCAAAACATCTGAAGAAGTTCGTGCCTGAGACCAAAAGCTATGACAGGCTTGAAGTGAAGGCACCTCAAATGGAGGCCAAAGCCCCGCTTGATTGAACTATTTATAGTGAGCAAACTCATCAAATGATGAGGAAAATGAACTATAACCCTTTGGCCAATCAAACATTAAGGGGAGAAGATGCAATTGCTCCCTCATTTGAAGTCATTGAAGCCACAACAGCTCGTCACAAGACTAAACAAGGCCCAGGGTATTAGCCCCTTGAGACAATAAACATCTTGAGAGGCGTTCAAGCCCAAAAAGAGCATATGAAGTGCAGCAAAGTAAAATGAGAATGAAATCACACATTAAAATCAGCAAAAAAAAGAATTTAAACTTTTTACAAGTGCTGACAAAGGAAGGACACTCTTAAAAACGATTGATGATCTTATTGATCTTTGCTCTGGATGTGGCAGAAAAAGCCTCGGTATGCTGGATACGCTCCTTCAGCTCAACCACCATTTGAGTTTCCTTCCTCATGGAGGAGGTTTCTGATTCAATGGTGCGGGTGAGTTTTGATAGATCCTCAGCCAAAGAAATATCCAAAGCCCTTCTCTGAATTATTTCCTTTTGAAGATCATTGAATTCCTCTCTTAATTCTCGCATCTCCTCCCTTATTCCAAGCATCATGTTGAAACAAGTTCTCCCCTCCATCTTGAGGTCGAGCTGGCGAGCAACCATAGTGGCCTTCTTCTGACTGCAGACATCTATTTCCTCGTGACGAGTGAGATTGACGCCTCCAAGGAAGTCAGCCTGTTGGTCTCAGCCTCATGATGCAACCCCCAGCTCTCTAACTCATTTAGAGTAGCATGAAAATGAGAAAGGACTCCTAATGTGTCTCCCAAAATGATAGTCGCAGCAGCAAATTCCCTCAGTTTGACTATTGCCTTGCCCAGCTCAGTGAGAGACAGCTCCCTTAAACCCTGAAGGCTTACACGGAGCACGCTCACAACTATCCCAGAAATTCCACTTAAAACAAGTCTTGATGGTATTACCGGGTCCACCACTGCTGAAGAAACTTCGGTTTCGAGGTTTGGGCTCGAAGGGACAACAACCATGTGGGTCACTGGCTCTTTTGGAGCAATTGTGAATCCCAAAGCCTCCAACATGTAATATTCAGAGACAACCCCAGCCTCAATATGCTTGGCACCTTCAAAACCAGCCTCATCACCTTGTTCCTCATCTGTTGGAGTTGCCACTCCTACCCCAGTGTGCTCCAAAGGGGCCACTTCCTCTGGTCTCTCATCCTCCGCCATGGCCTCGACAAGTGCAAGGCCAACATCTCTTGCTGGTTCCTCACTCTCCTGAGCTGTTACTTCAGCTTCGACAAGCTCCGGGGCCACCTTTTCCCTTTGTCCTTCATCTTCTAAGGTTATCACCTCAGGCTCTGCCGTGGCCTCTTTTACTTGGTCCGCATCCTCTACAGTCAAAACTTTTGCAACAAAAAGCTCAACCCTTTCATCTCCCTGACTTGTGCCCTCTGAGACAGCAGCCTCTTGCTGCTCAACAGCCTCGTTAACCATAGGCTCCTCCTCAAGAAAGATGCTTGGACCCTCATTATTCATGACTGCAGCCCCTGTCTCAGTCGGGGCAGTAACTTCCTGAGAGTCAGAGACCATGTCAGTGATAGGGGGGCAATGATTGCAGGGTCTTCAGCCTCATTGACCTCTATTGGAATTGGATCTGATTCAGGAACTCCCCTTGGACCTAGAGACACTGCCGCAAGTTCCCGAGTCACCTCTTAATCAAAAGTGATAATAATAGGCTCAGAGGGGCCAGATTCATCCACTTCAGTCTTTGAAGAAGCAAAATACAGTTCAGGAGAGGAAAAAGATGATCAAGAAAGCACTGAAGGTGACACCAAATGAGCAGCTAATGAATCAGAAGTGGAAGAGCTACCTCCTGATTCAAAAATCACAGGAAGCTTCGCACCCATACATCTTCGAGCAGGTCTATCAGCCTGAGCCGGTGCATGAGTGCCAATAGGGGTAGAGCATTTATTTTCTTTCCCTTTTGTTGGAGGAGGAGCAGCCGCTTCAGGACTCCCTCCTTAAGAAGGGCCCACAACAAGTCCACTATGAGGACCACTTCCGATCAATGCGTTCAAGTCCTAGAGTGGATGCCCTACATGACCTGGGACCTTTCGACCCTCCTTCCATTCTAAGATAGAACTGAGTATATCAAAGATGCTCCCAGTCTTTTTCTTCATGGCAAGAAATTGCGGCGAAGTATCATCAGCTGCTATCTCTCGAGGGATCCTAAGAGCCTGCCAATTCCATGGATAGTCTAAGTCGATGACCTCGCCAAGAGTGGGAGCATTGACTATCCTCCTCTGTCTAATCTCTTGATGCCAATTGCCGTTTTCTCCTTTCGAGGGGTGATCAGCATCCCAGTATCTCGAGCTGGTAAGCCTCCACCCGAGTGCATATGCCTCGGTGACACAGACCCTTATGCCAAAATGAGGTAGCACATATTTGTTAATCTTCATCGCCTCTAAATATGTGGATCATGCAGTCCTTATATGCTCTAGTAGCCAACACTCTCAAAGAGTCCTAAGCTCTTCCTTCTTCCTGGTGTTTACTCTGCCCCATCGCTTTTCGAAAAACACGTAGTAGGGGCAGTTCTGATCAAGTCTGTGCTGAAGGGTGCAGCGATGAGGGAAGTATCCCAACAGTTTGACACAGTTCGGGGTCCGATAGGGCAAAGCCCCCTCTAACTCTCAACATGAACATGAGCTCTCTAATAGTCATCGGAGCGCCATCCAACTCCTTCCCCAGTTCATCAATAACAGCGCGGTCGGTAAAGCACCCAACTGGAAATGGGACCCGTCGCATATTTGAGGTGTCGTGCCCAAACAAGCTCTGAGCCTCCCCTAGGCTATGAAAGATAGCTTTTTGACCAACAATTCTCATCAATAAGGGGCCATTTTCTCCCCCGAGCCCTAACTCCTGACATAGGTGGAAGGGAAATAGACCCCTAGCCACCCATACACATAATGGATGGGGAATGAAGTCTTAAAATCTCCAGGAAAAGCTTCTCCCCTGACAATGTCATTTCCCCCTCTTTTCCTTTGTAGGCCTTCCCCCTGAAGATAGCTCCCAATCCATGTTAGATATTGCATAACTGGTTGAGCGAGAGCATATTTGGGTCCCCTCGCCAAATCACAAGCCACATAGAGAGAGAGTGCCTGGTCGGATGTCATCTACTCTCCAAGAATAACAAATTTGCATAAGAATAAGGCTAGGTAAGTGGCCAAGAAGACAGAGTTGTCACTGGTCTCAAATTAATAGATGGGAGGCATCTTCTTGGCGACTACCTTCCCCTTTGTCCTTGAAGAGCCTCGACCATCCTCAGAGTAATCCCCACAAAAGAATTTCACCCATTCGGTGAAGGTTACTCGACCATTGCTAGACTAAGAATGAAGCAACTGGTATATATCAAAAAACATTTTAAGACTGGCAGGCGGTTCCTCTCTACCCAAGAGAGCACCACGAAAAATGACCGAGTTCTAAGGCACGAATTCGTCATACATGGCCCCGATTAGCGGAAGGCTGCCAATAAAATGAAGGTCTAACAAGAAGATCCCTGCTTCCCCATGCCCAAGGAGCCAAGTTTTGCTAATATGACTCCATGTTTCCAGCAGTACCTTGACGGTGTTGGAGCACCGATTATAATAGCTAACGGAGCACTGAACTGCCACTAGTAAAGAAGCACGTTCAAGAATGTCTCTGAAGGACCCCAGCACTTGGATGGTCCAGGAAGAATATCCTTTCAAGTATTGGTTCCCCCCCTGCACTCGGAGACCCGAAGAAGACCACATCATCCCCTGGGTCTTCACCATTCTCTTCCTCAAAGTGGGTAAATTGGCATTGGAGACCACATTCATGTTCATACAATGAAGGAGCGTCACCCCTTCTTCAATATTGACATTACTGTCATCATCTCCCCAGACATCAAAGCGAACAGGGTCGGTAACAAACATGACGTTTAGAGACCATTCTGGCCTACATGATGCATTAATGAACCAAATAGGCTCACACCTCACTAGATTCTCACCAGTAAATTCACTGGTGCCAACCTCTCCTCTCCTCGAAAGATTCTTCACATTAGGGATCCTATGAGAAGGCTCGGCCATTTTATCAGGTTTAAGAACCCTACTCCAATAAGGAAATCACTAAGGCACAGGTCAGTGCAGGCTCTGTTTCTCAAAAAATCAACCACCGGCTGTGTCCTCAAAAAGCCTACCACTGGTTGTGTCCTCAAAATGCCTAGCGTCAGCTGTGTTCACTAAATGCCTAGTGTCGACTGTGTTCGCTGACACCTAGCATCTAATACCAGCATCAGTTGGGTTCACAAATACCAGTGCCGACCGTGTGCTCCAAATACCAGTGTCGCCTGTGTTCACCAACGCCTAGAGCTGGCTATTTTTTCAAAGGACTATCACATCACGTTCAAATCTCCCGCATGTGCCATAGATCTTGTCACGACCCCACAGCCTGACCCCTGCCGGTGGGTGACAGAGTGCGGGATCATGATCGGAGGTCGAGAACGTCACTCAGGTGGGAGTGGCTCAACTCATAAAAACATGGAATCAAGAGCAAACCATGAAAGAAAACAAAAATAAATCCATTCAACAGACAAATATCAAATCAAAATTACAACCATCTCATTCATTTAATATCAAAGGTCTTTACAATTCTTCCAAGGCACTACTGGCCCAAAATACGCAAAATAAAATGTTCATTATATTGTTGGGACCATCAAATCATCCTATGGAAGCCTTTGGTGGATGGCTCCAAACTTCTATACTTCGAGCTTCAAACCCCCAAATGGCCACCCACCTTTAGTGTGGATGCCACACTCTTCACTCTACAGTTATGAAAATGGGATGGAATGAGCTAACAGCCCAGTAAGCAGATCTACACCATTGCATTCCAACTAGCATAACAGTGCTAACAATATGCAATATATATATATATATATATATATATATATACATTCACAAAGTACCAAGTGGAGTCCTCTAATAGGCTTTCCAATACTCTAACAATATTACAATGAAGCAGTCTAATATGTAGCACATGAGTCATAAATCAGTTCACTATCAATAATGCAGTAAGGGCAACATAATACAGTTACAGATTTAGAAAAGCCTACTCCCGAAGTAGAAGTTTTATTACTTAGGTTAAGGCAATCCTGCTGCTTAAAACCCTACCTTCATTCAGAAGGGAGGATAATTACAAGTGGGTACCCCACTTTGTAATGCCCTCACACACACGTACACATCCCCAACACGCTTTTGGGTTTTTGATAGGTAGTGGCCTTGCAAGACACGACCCTCTCCTGATGCCCTTTTGGCCAGCGAGCATTACACTACCAATAGAGGATCCAATGCATAGTGCCAAATATTTGGGGGGAGCGACCCTCCCAAACACTCACATACTAACCCTCGTCCTATCATGAAGAGCCAAGGGAAGATCGCAGCTGCTGACACCATCATTCACAAGTAGATTCCCTTCCCATCAGGCAGCTGCCAGCACCATCATTCATATAGTAGGTGCCCAATCATATATCACATAACCAATATGGTTTCATCATTCACACAGTAGGTACCCATTCATATATCACATAAGCAACATGGTACCACCATTCAAAGATCTTTCAAATGGTTGTGGTCTTACTAAAACTGGACTTCGTTTGATTAGTTAAAATTAGTGACCACAATGGTATTAGTTAAAAATCCAGGAAAATAGTCAACAGTGATATACCTTCTCATTTTGAAACATAACTTCATTTTTGTAAAGAATTTCAATAGTATTAAAAAACGACCAATTTCTAGACTAATACTCTTTCCAATGGCAGTAATTTGAGGTCAATCAAATGCCATTTGACTGCTCAAAAGCCTATTTCAAGAACACATATATTTCCAGAATTTCACAGTGCCATATAACATGTCTCAACTGTGCTAATGACATGGAACCCCGACAGGTCAAAGCGCTGATGAACTCCATCGAGGTTGAAGGGATAAGAATGGCCTTGGCTCTCTTGAGGTGAGGGGGCGAGTACGACCCTTGCATACCTCTAACTCCGCTGGGGGTTTTGATGAGATATATCTTAGTGAAGTATAGGTGGTCCATCATTTGTCACACCACGCGTTATAGTTTTAGGGTCTTGTAGCTCGGACCAAAGCTATGTAGTTTAAAGTCATACGGCTAGGACCATGTAGTTTGTGGTCATGCAACTAGACCTCCGCTATAGTTTAGGGTAGTTTAGTTTGGACCATGGTGCTAAGCCTTTTATCGTCATGCAGCCAGGGACATGCACTATAGTTTAAGGTTACAAAACTGAACCATGGTCGTAAGTTTCAAGTCATGTGATAAGGACGTTGCAGTTTAAGGTCGGGAAATTAGACCTCCACTATAGTTTAAGGTCATATAGTTCAAACCATGGTCATACAGTTTTGAGCCATGAGAGGTGAGCGTGGCCCAAGTTGAGGGTGACTCGAACAGGACACGGTTCAGGGAGACTGCAAGCAACCCTCAATGTACTTTTAATTTTTAAATTTTTTTATCTTTTTAACTTTGATGAAGAACAGTTAAAATAAGAATGGTGAAAGCAGGGAAAACATGATTTCAATCAAAACCAGGCACAAAACAGATCTATCTGAAGGAAAATATTTTTTTGTATTTTTAAAACATTTATTTTAGGCCCAATATTGGTGAACAGGAAGCCAACAGTCTTTGGAAGAGGCTTGTGAGGTCCCGGAATGTTTTGGGACCGTTGTAACTGGGCGAGACGGGTGGTGTCACCCGGGCGACACTACTGGTGTCGCCCTTGAAAGCAGTGTCGCCCAAAAAAAGTATTTTTTTTGTTTTTTTATTTTTCCTAATGAAACAATGTTACAATAAAATTGTAAAAGCAGAGAAAATAATATTTCTGATGAAATAAAGTAGAATAAAATAAAATAAAACAGAAAAGCACAGATAGAACAGACCAGTCTTGAGAAAAATATTTATTTTATATTTTTAAAAATTTTATTTTGATCAAAAAAAATTTTACATGTCACAAGACAGTCCGTGGAATAGGAGTTCAAATTTTCTAAAAAGTATGAGACCTTTTGATTTGGGCGATAGGGGGGCGGTCTCCCTAGACCTGGGCAGCACTGCTGTTGTCACCCAAAAAATTTTTTTTTTTTATTTTTTTATATTTCCTGATGAAATAAGATTACAATAAACTTGCATAAGCAGGGAAAATAATATTTCTAATGAAATAAATTGAAATAAAGTAAAATAGAAAAGTGCAGATAGAACAGACCAGTATTAAGAAAAATATTTGTTTTGTATTTTAAAAAATTTTACTTTGATTTAAAATTTTATGACCATTCACAAGAGAGTCCCTGAAACAATAGTACAATTTTTTAGAAAATTCTGAGACCTTTTGGTTTGCATGACAGGCGAGTGTGTCGCCTTGCACTTGGGCAGCACTAGTGGTGTCGCTCGGGCGACATTGCTGGTGTCTCCTGGGCAACACTGCTGGTGTCGCCCAAAAAAAAGTATTTTGATTTTTTTTTTGAAATTTTTCTTGAAGAGATAAGGTTACAATAAAATTGTAGAAGTAGGTAAAATAATATTTCTGATGAAATAAATTAAAATAAAGTAAAATAGAAAAGTGCAAATAAGACATACTTGTATTAAGAAAAATATTTTTTTTATATTTTTAAATATTTTATTTCGATATGAAATTTTTTGCACAGTCACAAGAGAGTCCTTGAAAGAAGACTGGAAATTCTCAAAAGATTTTGAGACTTTTGGATTTGGGCGACACTGGTGGTGTTGCCCTGGACTTGGGTGGCACTTATGGTGTCGCCCGGGCGACACTTCTGGTGTTGCCTAGGATAGACATGGTTTCGTAGCATCGAAACCCTGGGTCCTAGTCACAGCCGATCTTTGGGACTTTTTGTGACTGAAAAGAGTAAAAAGCAATACCTAAAACTCATGTTTTGGCACTTGGATTAAGCTTGAAATGCCCCATGGTGGGTGCCAAATTGTTTACGATGAAAATCAGACAAATCTTCCGACGAGGATCTCTCGGATTTTGACACCTTAAACTGATAAAAATAATATGTGGTGGAGAAAGTGGGATAAAACGAATTCAGTTCAGGGTCCATTTTCAGCATGATAGAGGCAGAATTTCCCAAAACTGTTTTGTCGTCTGCAGTGCCTTAAACTCGTCAGATTTCGATGAAACTTGACAGGTGTTTTATGGAGACCCTTAGCCACATTCCTGCAAATTTTTTAGCCATTCTAGAACTATTGGGAATTTCACTTCTTGATTAGGGCTTACTGTCCTATGGCTCCCGTAGTGCACAACCATTTTGGAACCTGCGAGCCTAGGTCATGCACTGCTTGCTCCTTATTCGCATCAAGGATACAAGTGTTGAAAAATACCCTCAAACACTCTCCTCAGGCCAAAAGGTCACTCTCTCTCTCTCTATCTCTATCTCTCTCTCGTGCAACTGTAATGGGGCTCTATTATAAACCTTTCACGGTTCCCTCTTGGAGGGGTACTGGCTAGCTGGCTTAAAAGGGTGAGAGAGAATACGAAGATTGGCGCTCATGGGCTCGCTCGTCACCGCACGTCTCTAGCAGGCATGGAATGCTGCTAGGGCAAATGACGCATAATGGTGCAGAGAAAGAGAGGGAGAGAGAGAGAGAGAGAGAGAGAGAGAGAGAGAGAGAGAGAGAGAGAGAGAGAGACGACG
>NW_006495906.1:3311309-3375062 GCF_000471905.2 Amborella trichopoda | reverse complement strand
TGGGAGAGAGAGAGAGAGAGAGAGGGCACGTGTTGTGACCCTGCTTGAGAGAGAAAAAGAATGTGTCTGTGCAGGCAGGGATGTTTTCTCGCTTTGGTAGGGATGGGACTACGTACTTAAGGATATTTTCCCTCTCTAAAAGAGTTTTATCTCTCCTCTCAGCAGAATTAAGGGTTCAAAAGGAAAAGACGAGTGAAAATAGGTATTATGCCTCTGTTTTAGCGATAAATGATGCTCAATAATCCACCCTTTTACAATTGACTTAAGCTTTCTTATATAGAGGATTCACCAAACAGGGGTGAGCACTCAAAAATAAAGCTTATTTACATTTAAAGAAATTAAAATGAAAAATTAGGTACAATGACAAAAATACTCCTAAGATCTTTTATGCTAAGGATGAGGGTCCTCCCGCCAGCGCCAAATCTTGGATGCTTTTCCATGGACTTGTAGCGATGGTTCAACCGATTTGTTGTTATATCCTCAATGCTTGTTCGATTCTGAGCATTTTGATGCCCTTTAGTCATGCTGAGGCAATCTTTTCTTATGTGGTGGAAGTTCGACCATATTCGTGAACTTCGATCGTTAATGTCATTCGACCTGTGATACTCTGAGTCTTCGTTTTGCTTGCATATAGAATAGGAGACTGTGACAGTCGTTTTTCACTAAGTTTGGTTTGTTTTAGGCTTCACTTGTGACATTTTCTAACAAAAAAAAGGGATTTCAGGGACCGAGCGAGCTTGCTTTTCCAGTAAGCTGGGGATTTGTACTTATATGGCCTTGGATCAGATACAATATTTATACTAGTTTGCAGCTCTTCGCGAGGTGGTTGCATTGAACTCGTCGCGATGATCTCATGCGCGGATTCTGAGCTGTGCTCCACGAGGTTCAAGATGTCTTTGGTTAGGTGCCTCAATCTCTCCCTTCAGATCAAGATGATTTTGAGGCATGTATCTCGGGTTTCTAGCGAACCCATGATTTGAGATCACTCTATCATAACCTTGCTCGAGAGCAAGGACAAGTATACCAACCGATGAGAGAGGAATTGAAGGTGGGTTTGGGACTTACTCAGGCTGGCTGACGTGGGTGCCCTCTTAGATTACGAAGAAAGCCTTCCAGCTACTTTAGTCGGTTTAGAGTCACCTCCCTTGACCAGCAATCCTCTTGTTTTCTGCACAACACTTCTATAGTTAATTTGTAAGACAAGTGGGTCAAAGAGATCCACCCTTGTCTTAAGGCAACATACGTACACACGAGAGGTTGATGAAGCATAAGGTTCAAAAAAAGATAGAAAAGGAGAGAAAACTTGACGAAGATACGAGACTAGCATTACAGTCGAGAAGTCATCGATTCGAAGTGGAAGCAAGATGGGCATGGTTCTTAGAACCAGCACGGTGGCAATGCTACTCGAAACTAAGACCGATATGGCGGTGCTAGGATAAGTCAACCCTCAATCAAGCAAGAAGAAACAAGAGAGTGAAATGAAGAGAAGAGATGATAGAGAGATGAGGTCTCGACGGCATTAGGCGTTGCTGCTCAGGACCGTGGAGTAGCAGTGTCATTGCCCTTGGGTGGCGCTCGACACTACTGCTCATGACTAGAGAGTGAGAAATGAACTATGGACGATGCAAGGCATCGCCATTGACAACATAAGAAAACAACACGCCTCTGTGCGGGCGGCAATCGTTTTTTATGAAGCGCGTGGCGATGGTCATTTGTGAAGCTTGCCGAGGTAATCCTCAGAAGGCACACAGTGATAGGCGTGGGATGCTAGAAGAAAGTCGATGAACGTCGAACACACGAAGGGAGAGCCCGGACGGCGGTACATGTTGCCGAGGCCTATAGCGGGAGGTGATGGGTATCATCATCTGCTATAGACGTGCAACAAGGAAGGACCCCTACGAGCGGCAACGAATTTCAAATCAATAGTATACTCATTCAAGATCCATTCGAATTTCTAGTAGGGCTCGGCGTCATAATTGTTTTTTTGTGCACCATGGATCTTGAAACTTCAGATCAATAGTATACTCAATCCTTGATGTTTTTCAGTGATTTCTTTGTTGAATTACACTGAGCATGCCGGTACGATCGTAGGGCAAGAAATGCAGCTCGATTCCGTGCCCGAACGAAGATTTTACAGCTTTGGAATTTTGGCTGGAATCTAGAACTCTGGCGACGAAATTTGCAGTCGCTTCGTCAGCTTTATGTACAAAATCTGACTATTCATCATGTACGGGGTTCAGGTCAGTGATAGCCCGAGACCTTATGCACACGATGGAATTGGTCTCGTGATGATTGGGGTCACGAGCGGCGTGATCTGGTCGCTCAAGCGAGGCACGATGCTGCTGAATTTCCTGCTCTTTCTTCACGGATTAGCAACTTCTCTCTAGCTTTTCTTCATGCGCGGGTGTCGTCATGGGGCGTGCCACATAGCGAATCGCTCGTCTTGACTAGACGAGCATGCTCACCAAATTTGAGTGCAATTCAACTTGGAACAGGTGAGATATGAGCATCGAAAGTCACTGATGGTGACTGTCCCTTCCATGGCGTGGAGTTGCAGGGTGGCCACACGGGAACAACGTGTGGCCCCTCCTATTTCACTCTTTTGGCTATAACTTCTACCTGAAGTGTCCATTCGGGCTGAAAAATTGACCCTTAGATGTTTTCAGCCGTGCCGGATCCAATGGTGGTGGTCCCACAGCGATTTGAGACACCCAAAATGTAGCTCTAGTTATAGGAACCTTTTCAGGGTGCTAGAGGTCGATTCTATTGGAACTGTTTCTCAGTCTGCACTGCCATAGACATGTTGGACTATGAAGAAACTTGGCAAGAGACTTTTGAGAGACCTTATGAAGATCTTAGTCGATTTCAGGGCTATTTTGAGACTATCAGAATTTCCACTCTTTGCTAAGCTTTATGGAGCGGGGGCTCAATGTTGATGAAAAATACCTTCGAACAGTCTTCTTCTTAAAAGCCCTGATTTTTCTAGTTTTTGGTCTCCTTCTTTTTAAAAGAATTTTGACTCTGGGTCACGCCATAGTGAATGCCCTTGGTCAAAATGATAGGGTTGGCGTGTTCTAGAACATGTCAAAGTCTGAACTTTTTCTGGTTCTAGGTGAAGGTACTATAGATTCTTGAAGTCCATCACGAGATGTAATGTTGCAGTCTCTGTGCTTGGGGACTGGTTCAGTGAAGCCGTACCACGATAGTGTAAAACCAATCTTGAGGCTGTATGGGCGTAGACCCCTCTTGGGTGGTCCGATTAAGCCCCAAATTTTGTCCTCGAGAGTTTTTCGACATTCTAAGTGCAATGGAAGTGGTCTGGTATTGTTCTAAAGCCGCTAGTACAGGGCTATAGTTGTAATATCTCTCCATGATGCAATATCATTCCTCCCAGTTTGCTTAGTTCGAGACTTATTTCGTGGCACAACTTTGGTCTATCAATATTTTGAGTACCAGCATGACCAAGTTGTTCCTAGCTCTCTTTTTATTCGTGTGGGAGATGTAAGTACGTCAAAAATGACGTATAACAAGGTAAAGAGAAAGAGAGAAAGAAAGAAAGTGGATGGGGTGCTCGGACCCACCTTAGGTCCGAGCAAGAGAGAGAAAGAGATAGGAGAGAGAAGGAAGGAGAGAGAAAGAAAGAGAGAAGAGAGAGAAAAAAAGAGAGAAGAGAGAGAAAGAAAGAGAGAAGAGAGAGAAGAGATAATAGAAAGAGAGAAGGAGAAGAGAGGGAAAGGAAGAGAGAAAAAGAGAATGAAAAGAAAGAGAGAGTGTAAGGGAGAGAGAGAGGAGAGAGAGTGGACTTAAAATGAGCTTCAGCCTAGGTGCATCTTCATCAGTCTCTTTGTATGCACATGAGAGAGAAAGGTCTTAGTCTTTGTGGGTCAAGACTAAGGTTCAAGGCTTAGGTTATGTTTTATGTAAGTTCGGTTGAGGAGTGGGGTATAGAAACTAAGGTGTATGGTAAATTATGGTGTAGGGTGTAGGTTAAGGTGTTGGTGCCCCCCCGACACATGTCTTCTAGAAGATCAGCCGAGGCTTCTGAAGCTTCCGAGAGACAAGTTTCTTTAGGCAGGGACCTCATAGTTATTGAGGACGAAGAGCCTCTTATTACTGAGAAGAATGAATCGTATCTCTTTCCTGAGCCTCCTGTCTCCGGAGGTGAGAGCGAGTATGATCTGATAATTATGAGCAACCTGGTGATTCCCCTTGGAACCTTGAGAGAGGGACTCATGTTTCCTATTCGAAGGGAACCCATCATAGGCGTGGCTTTTGTAGTCACCCCCTTTTCGGGACAAGTTATTCATCCTCTTATTTGACGCATTCAGGAAGGCTTTGTTGTTTCGCTGGCCGTGATGCCTTTCCTTGCACAAATCACCAGCCTCAACCACTGTAATGTCATTGCAGACAATAGACTGATCTTCTTAGAGCCTCTTATCAACTCTTTTGCCGGGCTTCTCTCTTTGAGCTAATCATGTTCCCCTCTTCAGCAAAGAGGCTGATAGACAACCTCTTAGACTTCGATTTTCCTTGCACGGACTTGTTCAAAACGAAAGTGATTGAGATGGCTCGACAAGCTAGGGAAGTTCTATGTTTAGAAGAGTCGGCTTCTATTGAGGAATATCCCTCCATCAGACCTCTACTTAGGTTTTTTCCCGAGCCTTTGGCTATTACAGATTCTGTAGTAGCAAACATGGGAAACCTTAGAACTAGCTTTCTCATGCGTCAGTTCGTTCACTCAGATTTTGAGATTTTACCTCGGAAGTTCCTTCGATATTTAAAGAGGTCGCCTATTTTGAATATGAGGAGGACATGGTGATTCTTGAAGTAACATTGGTGATTTACAAAGCTTGATTATCGTGGCCCGCGAGGTGGGACTGGACCCATTTTCATCTCAGTTGGTGTGTGGGGAATATCTTCCTTTGGTTAGAAAATTTGCACTTTTCCAGGTGGCAGCTTTGAAGGACGAGATCAAGTGGGCGCAACAGGATCATTATAGGCTTAGCTTTGAGATTTGGGAGAATATTTCTATTCGTAGCTATTTGTACCCAAATAGTGATAGAATCTCCCGTTTTTCCTTTTCATTGATATTTGTAACAATATTTGATTGATGAATGAAGTGACTATTTTCTCTTCCATGTGAATGACATGTCTTTTGTTCTTCCCTTTCATTCATTTCACTGCTTCCCCCCTTTCATGGTTTGAGATGAAGCAAAATAGCCCACTCCTTGCATCATCTTTTGGCAGCCTGCTATGGCTTCAATGACCTCAAATGGGGGAGCGGTTTCTTCCTCACCCTTGAGTGTTTGATTGGAGAGGGGCTCATAATTCATGGTTCTCATGATTTGATAAACCTGCTCGCTGTAAATGCTCCAGTCTGGGGGAGCTTTGGCTTCGATTCGAGGAACATTGCTTTTGAGCTCGTAGTAAGTCTTGGTCTCGGGGAAAAACTCCCTTAAGTGCTTTGAAGCGACGCGCATAACCTTCAATTGATTATGGAGGCTACACACCTCTCTTCTCAACACTGCCATGGGGTCTTATTCCTGAGAGCCGGAGGGCTGACTCTCATCCGCCTGTACTTCTTCGACAACCCCGGAGAAGTGTAAGACCTTCTTTTGGCTGCCGGCTATCCCCTTGTTTAGGGAGGATGGAACTTGCAGCACCTTTCATGGCAGTTGGTGCACCAGTTCTGTCTCTAAAAGGGAGATGGGGACATGCAGAACCTTTTGCTGGTCTAATGTGTAGGTGATCTTAGGTGCTAGCAGGTCCACCTCTGGGGTTTCCTCAGGCTCAGGGGCCACTTCTGACTCGTCGTTTTGCTCTGGTGAATTAGAAGTAGAGGGAGAAGCTTCACCTTCAGGAGAGGATACCATGACCACGGAGAGTGGCAAGGTATACTTGGGTGGATAGGGGTCAAAGGGAGGATCTTGCCTTTCTTTCGTCTTCTTTTAACATGTCTGTAATCATTCTTCCCAAATCCTCAACGTTGTCATGAGACAAAGGTCCTGTCTCTCTCACAGACTTTTGATCGTCATCTTTTGACTTTTTTGAAGCGGGCAGGTCTGTGAAATAGTGCTTGGCGTCGGTGTAGTGAGTCTCGGCTATGGGGAATGGTCTTTCGTTAGCATAGACAGTGTGTTGTCTTCCATCTCGGCTGTACTTGAAATATTGGTGGAGAGTGGAAGGAACCACCTCTTGGTCATGAAACCAAGGACAACCAAGCAGGAAGTTGTAAGAGGTATTGATGTCGATTATGTGAAACTGAGCGTAATCATTGAGGTCACCGATCTTGAGGGGGAGGCGTATTGTGTCAACTAGCTTTTCTCCTGACTGGTTGAACCACCCTTGCACAGTGATGTGGGTAGGATTGAGGTCATCAGACCCTAATTCTAGTCGGGTGATAATCCTTCTTGGGATCAGTTTAACTGCTGACCCTCCATCTAACTTGATCTAATTGAGAGCGTAAGCGTGCTGTTCACCATTCACGAAGAGGGGGCCATTATGGAATTTTCCTCTCTACTGAAGGTCATCTTTGGAAAAAGAGATTACCAGGCACCCGCTTAGAATGGCTGGGTCGACCTCGATGGGTTCCACCTCAGTCTCGTAAACCTCTGAGTTAGAGAGTGCTTGGATCAAAGCCATGCAATAGTCTCTAGACAGCAAGAGGGCATCATAAATACTCAAAAGGGCTGGAAGCTTTCTAGAGTTCCCAATTACATCGTATTTTACTTTATCCTCATTTTTCTTTTGTGTTCCTGATTCAGGCACTGGTGTAGGTGGTAAGGTAGGCTTAGGAACAGGTTTTGGTTGAGTCTTGGTTTGTGACATTGGTTGACTTTGCTGTTCAGCTAGTGTGGTCTGGGTTGATGGGGAAGTAATAGGAATTTATACTAGGGATGTAGAGGTTTGAGGTTTAGGCTTAGGGGAAAGCGAATCATCAGGAAATTTGAGGACCTTGAACTTTTGTGGTGTGGACTTTAGCTTCCTTCCCGATCTTAGACCCACTTGCCTCGTGCTGGCTGGTACTTTCAAGATTTGCACCATGTGGGAGGCTTCATGGGAGCAAGAGCTCAGAGATGGCTTGGTTTTGGCTTGGGTTTCCAAGGTGTCAATAGTTATTGAATCCTGCCGCTTGGGCAAGCATTTCTCGGAGGCGTTCTTGCTGTGGCATGGTGAGGCTGGTGTCTCCGAACTCCTTGTTTAGAGAGTCAAAGTCTGAGAATCGCCAAGCGATACCCATAAAAGGAATAGAGGAGAGGGAAGGAAAATAAGGGTTAGAACATTTTAGGTAGCTTTTACGTTGTCGTCGAAGTTGGATGTTTGTAGGGGGTATTTAAGGTCTTGCCCCGACCTTGACCATTGTGGGGTGCTTTTAATGTCGTCACCCGTTTTGTTTGACTCCTGAGATATTGATGACTCAGAGTTGTCTGCCTGATTGGATGATAAGATGAGGGGAGTTGTGATAGGATGAAGTCCCATAAGGTCGGCAATGGAGGAAGGGGTCTAAGGAATACTTCCTTGATTGGTGGCTGAGGAAGATGATACCTTCGGTGGACCAAACTAGGTGTTCACCGTCGCCTTTGGGATCCCAGAGGAGGTGTTTGGACCGCCCTATCAGGTTGGCGATAGACGGTAGCCTGGCAGACTGCCAAGCATCTCAGGGACTTGAGCTTGCTTCACCCATGGTCGACTTCGCAGGTCTAAGAGGTTGAAGGCCCTGAGGAATCCAGTGCGTACTTATGAGGGGCCTGCAGCGTGGCTTTTCCTTGAACTGGAGCAAGGGCTTGGATGTGTTCTGGAAGGATCGCACAGTCGGTGCAACCTTGCTGGACTTTCTCGATGACTATGGCCTCGAACCCAGAGCAGTCATGGAGTTCGTGGCCCCACACTTGGTGATAGGGGCACCAGAGTATTTCTGTGCCCCAGGCAAGGTGTCCCGGCTTCCTGGTGAGCTTGGGAGTGACGAGACCTTGTGGGAGCATTGCCTCGAAGAGAGATTGCAGAGGGTTTGGCTCGGTGTATCCCTGGGCCTGTGTCGAGAGGTCTTCTTATGTCGGCGGGAGAGGGACTCGAGGGTGTCTCACCAGGTCACCTTGAACTTCCTGGTACTGCTGCATCTTTTCGGCCAAGAGCGAATGGAAGCCAATGCACTCGCTGATGTCATGGACTCGTATCCAATAATATGCACACCAGAGGTTCTTGGTCTCTGGAGGCAGGAACATAGGCTGCCTTGTCGGCTTTGAGGTGGCGATTCCTTCTTTGAGCATTATGGAGAAGAATGCACAAAGGGTAGCGGGTGCCCCGTCATCTTCTTCGATTGTTATTATGTGAGATGCCTCAGCTGCCCCGAACGCTTTTTTCAATTCTTCGAGCTTTATCTGACCCTGGTTGATAAGGGCTTCGATAGTGCCATTAAGCTTATAGTAGTTGTGAGTGGGGTGGCAGACCCCCCTGTGATAAGCACAGTACTTCTCGTTTGCCTCCTGCCTAGCCAACTCCGTAGTATTGGCCTCTGGCAATTGTATCATGTTTTGTTCTAGCTGCAGTCGAATTAATGCAGGTGCTCACTCCGTGTTGAAGGGGTAAACCTTATTCTGGTGCTGGGCCAAGTAGTCGTTTCGTCTAGAGATTTTAGGAGGTGGGTCGCTATTGTAGGACTGTTGCTTGCCCGTGGCCAGAGATGCTTGTGCCTTGGAGAGGTCTAAGGTTTGAGAAACTGAGCCTTTGGTGTCAGCCATGGGTACGGCTGCGCTGATTAATGCCTTTTGATTGCACCAACTGCTGGGGCGTGAGTTTGAGATGGCAAGTTGCTGACGGGTGCTACCGTGCTTGAACAATCCCTCAATACGAACTGCCTTAGAGATGAGCTCTGACATGGAGGGTGGATTGGATGCCTCAACATGTAGGGCGATCTCAGGAAGCATGTTTTGTATGTAGTTTTGAACTGCTTCCTTCTCGATCATGGGAGTGGCGTGAAAGGTCACCAACTCTCTCCATCACGTGATGAATTTACCAACTAACTCACCAGGGTATTGCAATAAGGTGAGGAGCTTGATGGTTTTCACGTTCCTTTGGACTTCGTAGAAGTGTTGGTAGAACAACTGCTCCATTTCTTGCCATGTGTTCATCGAGTTCAGCGGCAGCCAAGCATACCATTGGAAGGCTGGTCCTTCGAGAGTTTCGACGAACTGGTGGAGGAGAAGATGTCCGTCAGTTGCCGTCTCGCGACAGAACGCTTGGAAGTGGGCCATATGCTAGTGAGGAGATATGGTACCATTGAATAGGAGGAGTTTCCCTTTTTCGTTGTTCAGGGTAAACGACACATAGTCAATGTACGAAGGATATGGCATTTGGTAGAGTGGCGTATCCTGCATGCAAGGGACCTTGTTCTTGAGGCTATGGGCCACCATAACATCTATGTCAGTTTGGGAGACCTCGCGAGAAGAGATGCTGTCTTGATAGACTGGTGGGGGAGCCTGCTTAGGAGCAGTGTCCTTGCAGGTCGGGTAGTCAGGTGTAGAAGGGGCCCTAGAGGCCTCTAGGTGCTCAATCTTTCCAAGGATGGCTTGCATCATTTCCTTGAAATTGTTCATCTGCTCCTCTTGAGCATCGTTCAGGTGACACTAACCGTTTCTTTTGGGAGGTCGGAGTAAGGTGATGCAGTGGACTTCTGAGGCTGGCAAGTCATGCTCAACAAGTCAGTCTGGAGGGGCTCAACATGCCCCGACTGGACTCAGGCTTTGTATGCCGATCTTGTGAGGCATGGTTCTTGATGGTCTTGGGACCGTGGCATATGGGTGGTGATCACCGAATAGTACTCTTGGACTGCTTAGGCTCTGTAGTTTGAAGAGGGAAAAAGGGATTACAAGGCAGAAGGTTGTTAGGGGTGGTGACTTCGACTGCATTGGAGGCTCTCCTGGTCAGGTTTTTTAGACCTCTCTTCTGCTTGATCCTGAGGTGGCTGTGGACCTCATTCTAAGATCGAGCCTGAGACTTGGACTACCCCTTTTTCTTTGAACAGGCAAGGGCCAAGCCAATGAGCTGGAGGAGGGAGTGAGGCCCAAGGATGGAGCGCAGCTTGGGTTCTTGTTTTGGAGGCTGGAGACCTCTTTACAACATCAAGCCGTTGCCCCGAATTCCTTAGTGAGGCCAGGGTGTTCGGATGACCAGTGGTTAGCTCAAGATGGTACTCTTAGGGAATACCTTTGAGTACCAGGGCTCGAGGTGCTTGCCTGGCATCGGGAGAGCGGTAGAGGGAAGAGGTGCCAGCTCGTGACTCTACCTGAGTCTTGCTTCGAAAGGGACCTACGAAGATGGTGCATGTGCACCTTTAGGGTTAGCCCCGAACAATGGGTTTGAACTGTGGAGGCCGAGACCCATGAGCTTGTATTTGTGAGGGATGAGGCGGGAGCTTGTCTCTCACAAGGTGAATCTGTGTGTGTCGGGAGGGAAGATGGAGCGGTCGACCCTCTTATGATCGAGGTGGCAGAGAGCTAATGCTTCCCCGAGCTGTGGAAACCGAATGCGTGGTGCATGTAGGGTTTGACCTAAGAAGGACTAGTCCTGGATGCGAGCTCAAGGCAAAATGAGGGTGGCCCTGAGTTGTGGCTCGAGTGGATGGACCACGAGCCTTTGAGTGTGTGTGAGGGGTGAAGGCCTCAAGGCCTCTGCCTCTGTGTACTGACCCTCCAGTTGTGGGGGTTCAGAATAGTGAAGGGGCACTGGGGACTGCCTCGCAGCGAGCCTTAAGAGCAACGAGAGTTTGTTCGCCTTTCACTGGGAGGGATGGGGCAGCCTTATGGCATACCGCAGCAGTATGACTGGCAAGAGACTTGGTAGTAGGAGGGTACATAGCAGCAGAAGTGCTGCCCATGCAAGGGGCCTTGGTGGAGAGTCCACCAGGGCGAGAAAGCGGGGAAGTAGGGACCTCTAAATCCCCTCTCGCACCAACCCAGGTGAGAACCTAAGAGCTAGACCGTGAGTCCTGACACAGAAGAAGAGTAGGGAAGGAGGCTTGAGTGGCCCACTTCCCCAGAACAGCCACGAGTGCAAAGATAACAAAATCCCTGACCCGGATGAACGGGTTGAACAACCCAGGTGCCATAGAAATGAGTGCTGAAAGTAAAGAAGGAAACTGATCAAGTAAGAGCGTACTGACTAAGGGGTAGTAGGTCCCCAATGGAGTCACCATGATGGTTAGGTGCCTCAATCTCGCCCTCTGGATCTAGGTGATCTGGCGACATGTGTCTCGGATGTCAAGTGGACCTAGGATTTGAGATCGCTCTCTCGAAACCTTACCCGAGGGCAAGGGCAGGTATACCAACTAATCAGAAAGGAATTTTAGGTGGGTTCGAGACTTACTCGGGCTGGCTCGCATGGGCGCTCTCTTAGATCAAGAAGAAAGCGCCCCAACTGCTTGAGCTGGTTTGGAATCTCCTCCCTTGACTTGTAACCCTCTTGTTTTTTCTGCACAACACTTCTATGGCTAATTTATAAGACAAGTGGGTTAAAAAGGACCCACCCTTGTCCTAGGGCAATGCATGTTCATGGGAGAAGGCAATGAAGTGCAAGGTTAGATGAAAGATTGAAAGGAGACGAGAACTTGACGAAAGGGCGAGACTAGCATGACAACCCGAAGTTGCCGACTCGGAGTGGTAGCAAGACGGGCATGGTTCAAGGACCAGCACGATGGTAATACTACTTGAAACTGAGATTGGCGCATCAGCATTAGGCTAGGCCTACCCTCAATCAAGTGAGAATAGAAAAAGGTGTAGGGGAAGGAGTAAGACGGCGAAGAGAAGGGGAAATCCCAACATTGATAAACATCGTGTTGGGCAATGCAAGGAGGCGACATATTCCTTGCAAATGACGTTAGCTCTTGACGAGGCACACGACGATGGATTCTCCTAGGTCGCACGACGATAGACATGGGACGTAGGGAGCACGACGATAGGCACTAGAGGCATAGAGGAAGCTTGCAGATGGTAATGGGTGTTGCCAGGGGGTCTAACGAGCGGCGATAGGTATCGCTGTCTACTTTAGATGCATGTAGAGGAAGGCTCCAGCAGGCAGCAATACAGTTCACCTTTTAGGTTCTCCACCGAGATGTCAATGCTACGTCTGTAGGAAGTGATGGGTAGCTCCATCTACAGACTTCACTGAGAGAAAGAGATAGACAAGAAGGAAGGAAAGAAGACTCATGCATGGTGCTGCCATCACCATGCGCGACCTATGAGGCCAAGGGAGAGGCATGCACGACACTGCCACTGCCGTGCACGCCCTTTGCGAGGGACTCAGAAGAAGAAGAGGGGGAAGAGACGGGCGAAGGGAGAGAGAGGAAGAAAAGAAAAATAAGAGAGAGAAGATTTACCTCAACCTTTAGGGTATCGATCTAAAGTTTCTCTCACCTCACCCTCTCTCAAGTGTAACACCACAATGGTAAGAAAGAGAAACTTGTATTAAGTTAAAACTCTCTCATGTGCGTGTATGTGTCTCTCTTCTGCGTATAATGATGGTATATATATATAGAAGTGTGCCCCAAACATGGGTGGATGATGAAAAGTAACCCTAATTTCTGGAAATTAAGATTAAATTGGTTTAAAAGAAATTAAAAAATAGGTGCAAAATGAGAAATTTGCCCTTTCCTAACAAGTTGTGGAATTTCAGAACAGTCCTTGTGTTGCCCTAGGACTTGCGTGTTCTTGCATGGCTGATCCGAGGTAATTCCGATGAATGGTTGATTGTAAGATGATTGTGTTCTTGTAGGGCTTAGCATGGCGGTCGATTTGATACCAACTTCGAGCCATGGATCGTGTTTTTGGTGCATGATCATGGGACTTGAATTTTAAGTAGATCTTCAAACTTCAAATTGATAGTGTGTTCGTTCCTTGGTATTTTTTTTACGTTTTCTTTGCTGAATCACACTGAGCATGCCACTACGATCACAAAGCACCAAACACAACTCTATTATGTGGTCGAATGAAGATTTTGCAAGTTTGGAATTTCGGCCAGAATCAAGGATTCTGGCAACAGAATTTGCTGTCTGTTCGTCAGCTTCCAGTGTAGAATTTGACCGTTCATCATGTACGGGGTTCGGGTCAGAGATGGCCCGATACCTTACGCCCACAGTGGAATTGGTCTTGCATCGTTCAGGCTCACGAGCGGTGTGATTTGGCAGCTCGAGCGAGGTATAACACTGTTGAATTTCCTGCACTTTTTTCATGGATCAACAACTTCTCTTTAGCTTTTCTTCGTGCTCGATTATTATCACGGGGCATGCCACATATCAAATCAGTCGTCTTGACAAGATGAACATGCTCTCCAAATTTGACTGTCCATTTAATGGTGTAGTGTTGCAGGGTGGCCGCACGGGACTAGCGTGCGGCTCCTCCTGTTTCACTCTTTCGCATATAGTGTCTTCTTGGAGTGTCCGTTTGGGCTGAAACTTGTTCCATGAGGGTTTTCAACCATGTCGGATCCAATGGTTGTGGTCTCAAGCCGTTTGAGATGCTGGAAATGTAGCTCTAGTTATAAGTTTATGTTTCAAGGTGCTAGAGGTAGATTCTGCCAGAACTGTTTCTCAATCTACACTACCTTTGACATGTCGAAAAGCAATGAACCTTGGCTAGAAACTTTTGAGAGACCTCATGAAGATCTTGGCCAGTTTTGGGGTTGTTCTTAAGCTGTCGAAGTTTCCAATACTTGCTAGTCATTCATTGAGCGGGGGCCTCATGTTGATGAAAAATATCTTTCAACAACTTTTTGGGCAAGGCTCATGTTTGTTCTTGATGTAGAATGGCAGCATGGTGATTTCTGAAAGCATATCAACCATTGAAGCAATGGTCGCAAGGGTGTCGGCGAACAGATTATTTTCCCTAGTTACATGCTGAAAGGTGATCTTCTTAAACTATGGGATCATCTTTTCCACCTTTTCTTGAAAGGGTTTGAGCTTTTCTTCTTTCACCTTCCAAATCCCTTGAACTTGGTTGCTGAAGATTAAGGAGTCACCAATCACTCGTATTTTTTGGATTTTCATTCCCATAGCGTTCTCGAGCCCACTTATCAAGGCTTCATATTCAACAATGTTATTGGTACATGGAAAATTCAATCTGATAGCTGTTGGCATTAAAATCTTCTCGGATGAGCATAATATGACTCATATACCTGACCCATATTTTTTCCTTGCACTGTCAAAGTATAGCTCCCAAATTGATTCCTTGATTGTGAAGAGGTTTTCATCAAGGAGATTCGTGTTGATGGAAGTGTCATCTGGCAGTGCGTGTTCAGCTAAGTGATCAGAAATGGTATCGATTTTTGAGTAACATAGTCGATCTCGAACTCGCTCAATAGCATTCTCTATTTTGCCAAATGTCTGTTAAGGACTGATCTCTTCAATATGTACTTGCGTGGGTCTATTTTTTAGATGAGCTTTACTGTATGAGATAAGACATAGTGTCCTAATTTCTGCATAGACCACACAAGTGTTAAGCAATGCTTCTCCTTGTCCATGTATCTAGTTTCATAGTCGACCATGGTTTTGTTGATGTAGTATATCGTTTATTCTTTTCCATGGTTGTTGTGTTGTTCTAACATTGCTCCCATGGTCTTGTCTTTCACATATATATATAGGAATAGGCGTTTGTCTGGATTAGGAGGACTAATGATGGGAGGTTTTGTGAGGTACTCCTTGATTTGGTCAAACGCTTCTTGACATTCATTATCCCATATGAATGGGGTATCCTTCTTAAGGAGCCTATTGAACGATGCGCACTTGTCCGCCAGTTGTGAGATAAAATGCCTTATGGCTTGTATGCGACCTTGACGGCCACAGATTTCTCTGATGTTCTAGGGAAGGGGGGGGGGGCATTTCAGTGATGGCTTGTATTTTAGACAGGTCCACCTCAATGCCCCTTTGACTTACTATAAAGCCTAGTAATTTGTCGGATTCAACTTCAAAGGCACATTTCTGCGGATTGAGTTTGAATTGATGTTTTTGGAGTCTTTCGAAAATGGTTCTCAAGCTGGTGGGATGATGAGACTTGACCTTTGACTTGATCAAAATGTCATAGACATATGCTTCCATGATGGTGTGCATCAAGTCGTGAAAGATGCTAGTCATTGCCTGTTGATAAGTTGCCCCCACATTTTAGGCCGAAGGGCATGACTTGGTAGCAGTAAGTCCCCCATTGCATTATGAATGAAGTCTTGGTTTGGTCTTCTTCTGTTATGAGGATGTGGTTGTAACTTGAGAAGTCGTCCATGAATGACAACATCTCGTGCCCTGCCGTGTTGTCGACCAAGGCATCTATGTTTAGTAATGAAAAATTGTCCTTTGAGCATGCCTTGTTGAGGTCTCTGTAGTTGACACATACTCGGATCTTCCCGTCTTTCTTGGGTATGACCACTATGTTGGCCAACCATTTTGAGTAATCGATGGGGTAATGAACTTCGCCTTGAGTAGTTTGTCGATTTCTTCCTTAATTTTGAGCTCAAGGTGGGTCTTTTGACGTCGGAGTTTCTGCGTTACAAGCATTGCCCCTTCGATGAATATTAGGTGATGTTGCACCAATGTGGGATCTAGCCCTAGCATATCATCATATGACCAGACAAAGACATCGCGATATTCCTCGAGAAAGGAACTCATATTTTCCCACTCCTCAGGAGATAGGGAGGTTCCAATCTTGGTTAACCCTGGGTCCTTCTTAGTTCCTAGGTTTACGTCGATCGTCTCTTCGATGATAGCCGATGGGTCACCATCGAACCTCTTATTGAATTACTCAACATGGGAAGTGAGTTCCTCAGGTTAAGGGAATTCTTCAGACTCTTGGACTCTTGATCTACATCTTGGTTGTCCAATTCATCATCTTGGGTATTATGCACTGTTATTGGGCTATCTTGAGTGTACACCATTTTTGAACATTTTTTTTCATTATTATCAATTTTATCATGTTTTGAACTTTCAACAGTTTTTGAAATAGCACAAGTAGTGCCCTTTATGGGACTTGCGAGAGATATGTTGGGGACCGGACACGTAGGGTGGTTAGATGACTACCCTACGCCTATCCGTTTTTTGGCACCGAGACTTGAAGGTGCCGCTAGTATGCTTTCAGCTATTCTTGAGATAGGGGAGTGATTGACCGATTTTGTCCCTGGGTTTGAATAGGCTGATGAGCACACTTGGTTGTGTCAGAGCCAATTGTGTATACTTCCAAATTCAGGTCAACAAAAAGGTCTTCAATTCCCAATTCTTGTGTGTGCTGAGGTGTGGAAGAATAATTATTTCCCATTAGGGAATCGAGGATCACCTTTGGTCATTTTGAAGGACTGGCATCTAGAGGATCGAGGCTTTGAATTCCTCTAGGTACAAAGCTCGGATGGCTTTAAGGCTTTATCCGACTTTAAAATAAAGTGAGAGTACACCCAAGTCTCTTCGATCCCCATTTTACGTTTTGGCTTGGGGTAATTCAGAGATTTCCTCCATTACGCCTTGCCCTTGACTTCCCAAGCCTTAGCTTTGTTGGAAGCCTTGGGAGAAGAACATGTGCCGAGCCTAGAGGGACCCAAAACCGTATCGATGTTGACATTGGATAATGTCATCCATCGATGCAAAAGTTTGCAAGATTTGGGGAACAGGGTCACTGACATCTAGGAGTAAGTTGGCATAATTGGTTTGCTCGAAGGAAGCAAATTAGATTTACTTAAGCTTGACCCCTATGGCTAGCTTGCCGTTACCTATACTAGGATTAAGAAAAGAAGGGGGTTCAACACATACCTTCACGATGCCTTTTTTAGTCGAAAATTTGAGGCATTGATGGAGTGTAGTGGCGACCGTGAGGTTTTCATGGAGCCATGGTCTTCCTAACAGCATGTTGAATAAAGGTTTTATGTCCAAGACATAAACCTTTACCACTTGGACGATAGGGCCAATCTTGAGTGTAAGCAGCAATATTCCTTCAGCTTGTCTCTTGGTCCCGTCGTATGCAGTGATAGTTAGTTGACATAGCTCAAAGTCATCCGAGTTCTTGCCTATTTGCTTCACTGTTTTCTTAGGGCATATGTTTAAGGATGCCCCATTATCAACAAGCACTCTCTGTATCTCATATCATTGCATGAAAATGGTGATGTGCAGAGGTAGGACATGAAAGCGGTTAAAGCTAGCTGGGATGTCATCGTTCGTTAACACCATTGGTGTTGGTGTTAGTAGTTGGTTGATCATTTTGCACAACTCATCCGACTGTGTGTTGCTCGAGATGTGTGTCTTGGCGAGGACCCTTTAAATCTAGGCTCTGTGTGTTGGTGAATTGGCAAGTAGCTCCAAGATGGAGATTTGAGGGTGGATCTTCTCAAGATGAGCCGGTAGATTGTAGGTGGTTGCAAATCCTTGAATTTCTTTATTCGGTTCGTGATCTGCGACCCCTACTGGGTGCCTGGCTTTTATGTGTTTCAGATTTTTTCCTCGAGAGTATCAACCATCAATTGAATGGGTCTGAACACTCGACCCCTTTGAGTTAGGGAATCGACCTCACCAGCCTGAAGCTTGACAGGGTCAGCCCTAGCGAGAGTAATGGGAGATTTCGGGGTGTTCGCCCTTGTTTGGGAGATGACACCTTTTCATTGGTTCTGGCCATATCGATTTTTAGCATGTCATCTTCGGCATATTGGTCCCATTTGAGAAGGTTGACGAGATTCGGAGATGAAGGGTTTCCTCTTAGAAGGCTCAAAAGATCTTCTTCATACTCTTGAAAGTGATGATCACAAGCATATATGAATTAACTGGGATCATCTTCTTCGTCTCCACTTTCAATCATGTGGATGATGACATTCTCTTTTGAGTAGTTTTGAGCTCCAAACGTTTTGGTCGTTGTGACCATATTTTTAGGGAG
The DNA here is from genome assembly GCF_000471905.2 of Amborella trichopoda. The sequence goes on along the minus strand of NW_006495906.1, from coordinate 3,357,180 downwards.
AGGATTTGTGAAGATGCCCATCTTTTGATTAAGTTCTTCGATAGGTTGATTTTTAGGTGCAGTAGTGATGTCCCCACTAATGATTAATCTTTGAATCACCCATTTCAAATACCAACAGTTTTGAGTATCACGAGCATGACTTGAAATGGTGGTTAAGATGGTGGCGGGAGATAAAGCATACTTCTAGCCAGGAGTAATTCCAACACTTTTTCTAATGGGTCTTTGAGAGGGATGAAATTATCCTCTCACCTTTGGTTATTATTTTGAGGGTTGGCTCTAGCGTTACCCTTTGGTTTTAGTTCTGATTATAGTGCTGAGTAGATGAACCTTGAGCTGATTTGTTAACAGCCATATCATTAACCTGACCGGAAGCATTCTCCTTGTTATTGATTTTGTTCTTATTTTGGGGAGTTGTTATCAGTTTATTGTCGGGCTTAGTGCTGAGGGGTGTCCCTCTGACCCTTTCATATCATGCCACCTGCTCAATCATGAAGTCAAAAGAGTGGGGGATAAGACCTTGGCTGAAGAAGGTCTTGTATTCGGGAGAGTTGTTCCTAAGGCTATGGAGATTTTAGCTGGGTCCGTAATGGACATTATATGACCTACCTCGTCACCTCATGGAATCGACCGATGAAATCCTCGAAGGATTCTTTTGGGTTTTGTTTCATTGCACTGAGCTTGCCCAGAGAAAGAGATCATGATGTCGACTCGTGGTAGTGAGAGACGAATAGGTTGAACATTTCATTTGGAGAGATGTGTAGTTGAGAGGACATTATTCTCCGTTGCCAGTTCAAAGCCTCGTCTGTCAATGTTTGCGAAAATATGGCCTTCAACTGGTTAGGCCTATGTCACAAAGCTCGAACGAAGAGGAGGTACGCATTAACGTGAGTATCTGGATCGCTCTTCCCATTGAACTTGTTTCTAAATTTTGGGATGACAAGTCTCAGGGGAAGGTCTTTCATGCCTCCAAGGGTGTCATGAACATAGGCCTTCAGAGGTAGAATTTCATGCATGCCCATATGTAGAAACCCATTTTAAAGCTGGCAATTCTATGGTTCCTGACCCTTAGGACCACATTATCCTAGAAAACCCAAAATCCATAGTTCACACCGCCTACCCTGTGACCCAAAACAATCTGCCTACCCAAAACCCTGCAGATACCCTGTTTTGACCTAGAATTCTACAAACGCCCTGTTTTACCAAAACAATCATTAAAAATAGTAAAAAAAATCCATTTTGACCCAATTTTCTTTAATAGCTTCACAAGAGGCTGAATACACATTGGAATCAACAAAATTCAGTTTTGGTTAGATTGGGTCTGGGCAACACTGGTTGTGTTACCCAGGTGACACCCAACCCCTTTTGGCCAGAAATAGAAAATTTCCTTTGTGGGTCGAGTTCTTGCCCCTTTGTGATGTGTTTTACCATTTTGTTTGGGCAACACCACCAGTGTCGCTCAAATCCGAATTCCCAAAATTGGCATCTTTGATTGTTGGATCTGTTGGTTAGTTCTCAACATATTCTTGGCCCTTATAAAGTCTCTTTTTCGTGGCCATTTAGGGGGAGGAGGATTGGAACCGTAAAAAAAAAGAGAGAAACCCTAGAGAGGCTACGACTTTAGAGACGCAGACTTCTATCTGAGAAAACCCCAACTTTGAACCTTAAGCCTAAGAAACCTAGACCTAGGGCACAACAACCTTAGTTCTAAAACCATCTCCAAGGCATAACCACCTTGTTCAATCAGAGATCTATTGGTCAACATCTGAATCAAAGAGGCAAAGAGGATATTGGTTCTGATATGGGTGAGCCCTCGAGGGCTTGGGAGTCCCAGGCCATTCGGCTCGATTTGGTATTATGTCTACCTCTTTCTTTCTTCTTTTCTTTTACTGCTTTCATTTTATTTTGATCTTATTTGGATTAGTTTGCTTTAGAATCTATTTTAGTGTCTTGGATCATGCTGGCTCTACCACAGATCTGAGAGCAGATATCCTCGTTTTCAGGCAGATTTTGCCTCAAATCTGAATTTGATTTGTCCTACTTTCTCTATCACTTCTTTTTCTTTAGTTTAAGGTGTCAAGATCAGAGAGATCTTCGTTAGAAGATCTATCAAATTTTGCATAGTAAACAGTTTGGCGCCCACAGTGAGGCAGTTCGAGCTTGATCTAAGCGCCAAAATATGATTTTGTTTTTACAATTTTTCACAATTTTCAATCATAAAAGGTCCCAAGAACTGAATGTGACCAGGACCCAGGGTTTTGGTGCTGCGAAACCCTTTTTCTTCTAGGTGACATTGTTGGAAGGTATTTTTCATTAACATGGGGCCCTCGCTCAATAAAAGGCCTAGCAAATAGTGGAAATCCCAACAGTCTCAGAATAGCCTCAGAACTGGCCTAGATCTGCATGAGGTCTCTCAAAAGTCTCCTGTCAATTTTCGTCGGATTCCAACAAGTCTAAGGCAGTGTAGATTGAGAAACAGTTCCAGTAAAATCGGCCTCTAGCACCGTGAAACAGACCTATAACTAGAGTTGCATTTTTGGTATCTCAATTTGCTGTAGGACCATAATCATTAGAACGTGCACATTTGAAAACCCTTAGGGGTTAAGTTTCTGCTTGAATGGACACTCCAAGAAGAATTTATAGGCAAAAGAGTGAAACAGGAGGGGCTGCATGCTATCCCATGTGGCCACCCTACAACTCCACGCCAGGGAAGGGACAGTCACGACTAGTGGCTTTCGACCCTCATATCTCACCCATCCCAAGTCAGATCGTGCTCAAGTTTGGTGCCCATGTTTGTCTAGTCAAGATGAGCAATTCAATATGTGGCACGCCCCACGACGACAACCGAGCGTAAAGAAAAGCTAGAGAGAAGTTGCTGATCCGTGAAAAAAGTATAGGAAATTCAGCAGCGTTGTGGTTTGCTCAAGCAACAGGATCACGTTGCTCGAGAACCCGATCGACGAGAGACTAATTCCATTATAGGTGTAAGGCCTTGGACTATCACTAACCCAAACCCCGTACACGATAAACAGTCTGATTTTGCACACGAACCCGATGAAGAAACTGCAATTTCTGTCGCCGCAATTCCAGATTCTTGACAAAATTTCAAAGTTGCGAAATCTTCATTCGAGCACCAAATCGAGCTGCGTTTGTTGCCTCGCGATCGTAAAGGTATGCTCAGTGTAGTTCAGTGAAGAAATCGTCGAAAAACATTAAGGAACGAGTACACTATTGATCCAAAGTTTCAAGATCCACTATAATTTCAAGTCACATAATCATGCACTAAAAACATGATCCATGGCTCGAAGTTGGCATCAAATTGATTTCCACGTCGAGCTCTATAAGAAAACAATCATCTTATGATCAACCGGGCATCAGAATTACCCCGGATCATCCATGCAAGATCACTCAAGTTCTAGGGCAACACAGGGACTGTTCTGAAATCTAAAAATTGTTAGAAAGGGGCAAATCTATCATTTTCCATCATGTTTTGTAATTTCTTTTAATTCAACTTAATCTTAACTTTCAATAATTAAGGTTATTTTTAATCATCCACCCATGTTTGGGGCAAATTCCATATATACGTACCAGCATTATACGCAGAAAGCAGACACACACACATAGGATCCATCTCCTTGCAAAGGAGAGAGTTTTTACTGAATATAGTTTCTCTTTCTTCACACTGTTGTGTCACACTTGAGAGAGAGAGAGAGTGACGTGAGAAAAATTTTTGACCAGTACCCCTAGGTTCGAGGTAAACCTTCTCTCTCTTCTTTTTCTCTTCTTCTCTCTCCTCTTTTCTCTCTTCTTCTCTTTCTTCTTCTTCTTCCCCGTCTCAACTCTCCTCAGAGGCCATGCACGATAGTGGCAGTGCCGTGTATGCCTCTCTAGTAGCCTCGCAGATCGCGCATGGCGGTGGCAGTTCCATGCGCACGTCTCTTTCTCCCTCTATTCTATCTCTTTCGTTAGACTTACAGACTGTGCTGCTCATTGTCGTCTGCAGATGAGCAGTAAATGAGCAATACCCATCGCGTGATTGTTGCAGACGGTAATACCCATCGTCGTCTGCAAAGGGTTGAGGAAATACTTGTCACCGCGCGATGGCTTCTTTCGCGCTTCCCTACACCCATCGTCGTGCTCCCTACGAGAAGTAATCGTTGCAAGACCTATGAGAAGTTATCATCGTGCGCCTCGTTAGGAGATATCACCATTCCCTAGGGATATGTCGCCTCCTAGTGTTGCCAACGATGATGCCCATTGTCATCTAGATTCTTCCTCCCTCTGCCATCTCTCTCTCTTCTCTTCATCCTATGCTCTTCTAACTTGACTGTGGGTAGATCTAGCTTAGCACCACCATCTCGGTCTTGATTTTGAGTAGTATTAACATCGTGCTGGACCTGAGGACCATGCTCGTCTTGCTACCACTCCGAGTCGATAATTGTCTGTATGTCATGCTAGCTTCGCCTCTCCAACGAGTTTTTTTTTCTTCTCCTTCATATATTTATCTAAAACTTTACGTTTCATCATTGTGACGACCCAAACTTTTCCCGGTCAGTTAGAAGGCATGGCGGGATAGGGAGGCTGAGGTTGTGGCCATCGTCTGTTGGAAGAGCTAGCACCTGGTGGATTTGGAGAAGAGGCCAGAGCTAGTTAGAAGAGCCAGCGCTGGGTGGATTTGGAGAAGAGGCCAACACCGGCTAGAAGAGCCAGCGTCGAGTGGATTTGGAGAAGAGGTCAGTGCCGGTTGGAAGAGACATAGTGCCAGGTGGATTTAGAGAAGAGGCCAGCACCGGGTGGATTTGGAGAAGAGGCCAGCACCGGGTGGATTCGAGAAGAGGCCAACACCAGTTGGAAGAGCCAGCGTCGGGTGATTTGTGTGCAGCTTCAGCTATGTCTCTGACATGCATGAGTTGTGTATGCCAGTTGTTATATGGATGTTGATTGAGTGCCACATGTCCAAATTTTGTAGTCTTTTGGTGACACTTGGCCAGCCACCTCAATCGAAGAGTACTTAAGCCCCTTTCCTCACCCGTGCCACTCACTCATACTTCATTTTCTCTCTCTAAGACACAAGGTGGGAAGAAGTATCTTTTGGTGGGCAGCCACTATTGGGCGGGTGAGAAATGTAAGTGGATCCATCATCATTGCATGATAGTCATAAGGATGTATGGAATTTATGCATGTAAAATGAGAATGAAAGTGCATGTGATGTAAGAAATTGGGGCTCTTGTTCTATGCTAATGGTGAATGTCAAGAATGAATGCATGATTATTAGATTATGTAAGAGATGCATGCTATGCATGATTATGTGTGTGTGCACATTGTGAGAGAATGGTTGTTATCATGTGCCTCACCATGAAATTAAGATCATGGGATATATGCTTGAGACATGTTGTATGCCACTGTGAAATTCCAAAAGTTTATATGTTCTTGTAAGAGACTTTGGAACAGCCAAATGGGGTCTTATTGACCTCAAACCATCCCCATTGGAAAGATATACGAGTCTAGTAAAATGTTTGTTTTTACCCATTGCTAAAATTCTTTACAAAAGTGATGTTATATTTCAAAATAGGAAGGTATATCATTATTGACTATTTTCCTAGATTTTTCATTAATACCACTGTGGCCACTGATTTCAGCTAACTAAACGAAGTTCATTTTTGGCAAAACTACAACCATTTGAAAGATCTTTTAATAGACTAAAATTTGCATGTTAGAAACTATTTTGAAAAGCTCCCTAGATTGAAATTTATACTTTGTTTTATGAAGGTATGTCACTGTGGGCAGTATTGATAAAAATCAGAACTATCGCCTTGTCTACCATGAATTTTCAAACCACCAAATGAATCCAAATTCTTTCAAATTTGGTTTTTTTGAAGCAGGGTACGTTGTTGTCCATTGTACACAACAGGGGGGTAGTTAGTTAACCCTCATTTCCTTGAAATTTTAATAGGACAAATGGAATCCTATTGTCTTTAAACCACTCCCAAGTGATGGATAGGTGTGTTTGGTACAAAATTGATTTTGGAATCATCTTCAAACTCTAAATGCTCCAACAGTTAGGACCCCAATTGTAAGCGCACGTATGCATGATAATGAAGTTATGCTTTGCTATGACATGGAAGCATGATTATGACGAATTCCCTGTTGCGATATGAATTGCATGATTGTATCATAATGATTATGCTATATGTTAATGGATACCTATTGTGTGAATGATGGTATTATAATGCTTATGTTATATGAGAATGGATACCTACTATGTGAATGATGGTATCATAATGCTTATGCTATATGTGAATGATGGTATCATAATGCTTAAGCTATATGTCAATGGATACCTACTATGTGAATAATGGTATCATGATGCTTATATTATGTGAAAGGGGTAACTACTGTGTGAACGATGGTACTGGCAGCTGTGATTTTTCCCTGACTCCCCATGTTAGGACGAGACTTAGGGTGTGAGTAATTGGGTGGGTATGTGGGCACTACACATTGGATCAATAGTAGTGTACCGCCCTCTCGTCCAAAGGGCGGAAGGAGAGGGTAGTATCTTGCAAGGCCTCTGCCTATCGAAAAACCCCAAAGCACATTTGGGATGTGTGTGTGTGTGTGAGGGCCTTACAAAGTGGGTCTTCCACTTGTCACGGTCCCCCTCCAAAGTGAGGGTAGAAGTCAGGATTGGCTTAGCCTAACTGATGTGGCTTCTACTTCAAGAGTAGATAGATCTATTTGTTGGACTTATTTACGCTTTATGCATGAGCTTTTAGCTGTAACGGTGATCTGCTGTCTTTAATACTCTACTTTAAGGAAGGTGATTGTGACTTATGCATTATATATATTGAACTGCATTTCTCACACTTCTGATTAGAGTGTTGAGAAGCAGGTTGAGGGACCTTATTTGATACATGTGCATATGCATGTATATGTGTGTTGAGTATTTGTTATCATTGTCATGCTAGTTGTAATGCAATGGTGTAGATCTACTTACTAGGTTGTTAGCTCATTCCATCTTATTTTCATAACTGTAGAGTGAAGAGTGTTGATGCCTGTGCTTAAGGTGGGTGACCATTGGGGATTTTGAAGCTTGAAGTCGAGAGATTAAAAAGCCGTCCTTTGAAGACTTTCATTATATGTTTTGGATGTCTGAACATGTGTGGTGTACCTCATTCTGTGTATTTTTGGGCTAGTAGTGCCTTCAAGGAATTGTAAAGACTTTTTAACACTGATATGAATGAGATGGCTATACTTTTGAATTCTTCTTTGTTTGATAAGTGGTTTTATTCTAGTTTTCCTTCATGTTTTGCTCCTGATTCTGCATTTTCATGCGTTGAGCCACTCCCACCTGAGTGACTCTATCGCCCTTTGGCAGGGGTCAGGGAGAGGGATCGTGACAATCATGCTCTCACATGAATGTATGTTGTCCTAAGAAAAGGGCGGGTCTCCTTGACCCACTTATCTTACAAATTAAACATAGAAGTGTTGTGCAGAAAACAAGAGGATTGTTGGTCGAGGCAATTTCGAACCAGCTAAAGCAGCTGGGGGGCATTCTTCATGATCTAAGAGGGCACCCACGTGAGCCAGCCCAAGTAAGTCCCGACCCCACCTAAAATTCCTCTCTCATCAGTTGGTATCCCTTCCCTTGCTCTCGAGCAAGGTTCTGAGAGAGCGATCTCAAACCTCGGATTCATCAGAAACTCGAGGTACGTGCTGCCAAATTACCTGGATCTAGAAGGTGAGATCGAGACACCTAACCAGCTTGGCAACTCCACTGGGGACTTATTACACCTTAGTCAGTTCACACTTGTTTGAACAGTATCCTCTTTTACTTTCTGAATTTATTTCTACGGCATCTAGGTTATTCAACCCGTTTATCTGGGTCGGGGATTTCCTTATCCTCGCACTCGTGGCTGTTTTAGGGAAGCGAGCTGCTCAAGCCTCGTTCGCCACCCTCCTCTTAAGTCGGGACTCACGGTCTGACTCCCAGGTTCTCACCTGGATCGGTGCGAGAGGAGACTTAAAGGTCCCTACCTGCCCGCTTTATCACCCTGGTGGACTCTCCACCAAGCCCCCTTGAATGGGTAGCACACCTGCTGCCGCGCACCCCACCACTGGCAAGTCTACTGCCAGTCATATTGCTGAAGCACACTAGAAGGCTTGCCCCATCACTCTCGTGAAAGGCAAGCAAGTTGTTGCTCTTGAGGTTCGCCGAAAGGTAACCCCTTATGCTCCTTCATCACCCCGAACTTCCACACCTGAAGAGTCGGTACATAGAGGTGAAGGTCCTGAGATCTCCACCCCTCGTACACACCCAAGGGTTCGTGGTTCATCCACTTGAGCAGCACCTCAGGGCAACCCTCACATTGCCTTGAGCTCACATCTAGGGCTAGGAATTCTCGAGCCAAACCCTGCATCCGCCATGCATTTTCTTTCCACAACTTAGGGCAGCGCTAGCTCTACACCACCTCGAGCACATGAGGGTCGACCACTCCATCCTCCCTCCCAGCACACATAGCTTCACCCTATAAGAGGTGGGCTTCTGCCTCACCCCTCACAGACACAAGCTCGTGGGTCTCGACCTCCTCCGGTTGAACTCATTGATCGAGCTAGGGTCGACCCCCAGGTCACCTAGATGGCTAACTCTAAAGGTGCACACGCACCATCTTGGTCGGTTCCTTGCCAACTTCAACTTAGACGAAGTTGTAAACCAACTCCTTCCTCTGTCGCTCTCCCGACACTAGGCAAACACCTCGAGCCCTGGTACTCGAAGGTCTTCCCTAAGAGTACTATCTTGAGCCAGCCTCTGGTCAGGCGTGCATGAGCGCCACACAAAGGAACTCGGGGCAACGACCTGATGTCAAACAGAGGCCTCCAACCTCCAAGGCAAAAACCTAGGCTGGCTTCCATCCTTGGACCCCACTCCTTGTTCCAGCTCATAAACATGGCCCTTTCATGTTCGAAGAAGGAAGGGCTGTCCAGGTCTTAGGCTTGGTTTTGGAGTGAAGTTCACAGCCGTCTCAAGGTTAAGTAAGAAAGAAGTCTTCAGATCTTGACCAAAGAAGACTCCAAGGCAGTTGAGGTCTCCACCTTTGATGACCTCCTGCCTTGTAACCCCTTTTTCCCTCTCCAAACTCCAGAGCCTGACCGAGTCCAAGAGTATTGCTGGGTCGTCACTACTCAGAAGCCACGGTCTCAAGACTGTCAAGAACCAGTCCTCACAAGATCGGAGTACAAGGCTGGGGTCTAGTCGAGGTAGGCTGAACCCCTCAAGACTTACTTGCCACGCACCACTCGCTGATCTCGGTAGTCCAGGTTGTGACTCTCCAGAACAGATTGTCTGTGTTATGGTGATCAATGACTCAGACGATGCTTAGGAGGAGCGGATGAACAAGTTCGACCGATTCCCCTCCTAGTATGGACACAATTCCAAGGCAACTCCTCCACCGGCCTCCCAAGATAGTTCTACCTCCCGAGGGGTCTCCCAAACCGACATAGATACTATGGTGGCCCATAGCCTCAAGAACAAGGTCCCAGGCATGCAAGAGACGCCGCTTTATTAAACGTTGTACCCTTAGTACCCTCCGAACTATCAAAAGGGGAAGCTCCCCCTGTTCAATGGTACTACGTCTCCGTACCAGCATATTGCTCACTCCCAGGTGGCCTATTGGGAGACGACAACCGACGTACTACTCCTCCTTCGTCAAATTGTCGAAACTCTCGAAGGGCCAACCTTCCAGTGGTATGCTCAGTTGCCTCCCATCTCGATACACACATGGCAAGAGATGGAGCAGTTGTTCTACCAGTGCTTCTACGAAGTTCAAAGGAATGTGGAGACCATCGAACTCCTAACCCTGATGCAAGACTCTGGTGAGCCGGTTGACAAGTTCATCGCCTGCTGGAAAGAGTTGGCGCCCTTCCATGCCACTCCCATGACCGAGAAGGAAGCGGTCGAGACCTGCATATGGAACATGCTTCCCGAGATCACTCTACATGTCGAGGCATCCAATCCACCCTCCATGTCAGAAATCATCTCCAAGGTAGTTCATATTGAAGGATTATTCAATCATCACGGCAACCCTAGTCCGCAACCAGCCAGCTCTAACTCTCCCTCCTACAGTGGGGCAGCCAAAAGGCGGTAATCAGCGCGGCCGTCACCATGGCCCACACCAAAGGTGCAGTTCCTCAAACCCTAGACCTTTCCAAGGCACAAGCTTCTCTGGCCAGGGGCAGGCAGCAGTCCTACAACAGCGTCTTGCCTCATAAAAATTCTAGGAGAAATGACTACTAGGTCCAGCACCAGAATAAGGTTTACCCCTTTAACACGGAGTGGACGCCTGCACTACTTCGACTGCTGCTATAATGGAAGGCCAATACTGTGGAGTCCACTGGGCAGGAGGCAAACGAGAAGTACTATGCATATCATAGGAGGAAATGCCACCCCGCTTATGACAGCTATAAGCTCAACTATAAGATCGAGGCCCTTATAAAGCTCGAAGAGTTGAAAAGAGTGTTCGGGGGCAACTGAGGTTTCTCAAATAGTAGGATCCAAGAGGATGATGAGGCACCCGCTATCCTTCATGCATTTTTCTTCATAACGCTCGAAGAAGGGCTCGTCACTCCCAAGCCAGCAAGGCAGCCCAAGTTCTTGTCTCAAGGAACGGAGAAACTCTTGTGCCCATTTCACCAGATACAAGGCCATGATGTCAGCGAATGCACTGGCTTCCACAAGCTCTTGGGAAAAAAGATGCAGTAGTGTCAGGAATTTCAAGGTAACACCGAAGGACACCCTCGAGTCCCTCTTCCGCATGAGCAAGAAGACCTCCTGATGCCAGCTCAAGGAAGCACCGAGTTAGACCCTCTGCAAGCCCTCTTCAAGGAAATGCTCCAACAAGGCCTTGTCATTCCCAAGCCTGCCAAACAGTCGAGGCCTTTTTCCCAGGGCACAAACAAGTTTTGATGCCCATACAACCAATTATGGGGTACCACAAACTCAACGAATGCTCTAGGTTCGAACTTATAGTCGCAGAGAAAGTCAAGCAGGTCCACATCATTTGTGCAGTTCTCTCGGAATGCATCCAGGTTGTCGCTCCCGTTAAGCCACACTACCGGCCCCTCCTGAGTATATGTCAGACCCTTCAGAGCCTTAGACCTCTCAGCCCTGGATAGTCTACCATGGACGGAGGAGGCTCAAATTCTTGAAATGTGTAGTAGTCTACCAAGCAAGGGCTACTCTTCAGCCTGATAGGGTGGTCCAGACACCCCCTCAAGGATCCCAAAGGAGACGACATACACCTAGGTCGGCCCACCGAAGGAATCATCCTCTTCAGCCACCAGTTGAGGAAGAATTCATCGGCCCCCTTCCTCCACTGCCGACCTTATATGATTTTATCTTAAGTGTAGCTCGCCTCGTCCTTTCGTCTAATCAGGCCGACATTCTCAAGTCACCAATAGCTCGAGATTCCCCCAACATGGGTGACGACGCTAAAAGCACCCCACGACAGTCAAAATCCAAGCAAGACCTAAAATATTGTATGTGCAAGTCCAACTCCGGTGACGACGTAAAAAGCCGCCCAGAACGTTCTAACTCTTCTTCTCCGCCCTCCTCTTATATTTTCTCCATAGGTGCAGCTCGACGGTGCTTAGACTTCGACACTCTAAATAAAGAGTTCGGAGACACTAGCCTCACCCAGCCACACCAAGAGTGCCTCAAAGAGATGCTGGCTCAGGCGGATGAATTCTTGACAGCCGCCAATGCCCTGTCAACCCGAGCACAAACTGAGTCATCTTTAGGCTCCTGTTTCAAAGAGGCCTCCCACATGGTGCAAATCTTGGAAGTACTAGCCGGTGTGGGACAAATGAGTCTAAGATAGGGAAAAAGGCTATAGCCCATACCTCAAAAGCTCAAAGCCCTCAAGTTTCTTGATCCTCTAGTTTCCCCCAAACCTCAACCTTAAACCTCTATATCCCTAATACAAGCTCCTAGTACTTCCTCATCAACCCAGACCGCACCAGCTGAACAATAAAGTTAGCCGGTGTCACAAACCAAAACCCAACCAAAGCCTGCTCCTAAGCCTACCCTACCACCTACTCCAGTGACAGAATCAGGAACACAGAAGAATAACGAGGATAAAGTGAAATACGATGTAATTGGGCCCTTGAGAAAGCTTTCATCCCTTCTAAGTATCTAGGATGCCCTCCTACTGTTTAGAGACTATCCTAAGGCTCTAGTTCAATCTCTTTCTAACTTAAAGGTGTACGAGACTAAAGTGGAACCTATCGACGTTGACCCAGCCATCCTAAGTAGGTGCTTGGAAATTTCCTTTTCCGAAGATGACCTTCAGTTGGGAGGCAAATTCCACAATCACCCCCTCTTTGTGAATGGAGAACTCCACGCCTACGCTCTTAATTGGATCATTCTGGATGGAGGGTTAGTAGTCAACCTGATCTCGGGAAGGATCCTCACCCGATTGGGATTAGGATCAGACAACCTCACTTTTACCCACATCACTCTGCAAGGGTTTAACCAGTCAGGAGAAAAGACAGCCGGCACAGTGCACCTTCACCTCAAGATCGGTGATCTCAATGATTATGCTCAACTTCATGTGATCGACACCGATATATCACATAACGTCTTGCTTGGTCATCCGTGGCTTAACGACCAAGGAGTAGTTCCTTCTACACTCCACTAATGCTTCAAGTACAGTAGAGATGGAGGGAAACACACGGTCTATGCTGATAAAAGACTGTTCCCTATAGCTGAGAATCACTATGCCGACGCCAAGTATTATTTCACAGAACTTCCAAAGTCAGAAAAGTCAAAGCATAACGATTGGAAGCCTGTGAGAGAGAGAGGACCTTCGTCTCATGATGACATAGAGGATCTGGGGCGAATGATCATGAAAATGTTCAAAGACGAGGAAAAATAGGGCAAGATCCTCCCCTTGACCCTATCCACCCAAGCATAGCTTGCCACCTCTCCGAGGTCATGGTATCCTCTCTTGAAGACAAAGCTTCTCCCTCGACCTCTACTCCGCCCGAACGAAATGATTAGCTAGAAGCAGCCCTCGAGCTTGGGGAAGCCCTGGAGGTAGACGTTCTAGTACCAAGGGTGACCAATACATCGGACCAGCAAAAGGTCCTGCATGTCCCCATCACTATTGTTGACGTGAAACTGGTATACCAACCACCAAGGAAGGTACTCCGGATTCTAGCCTCCTTGAACAAGGGGAGCACTAGCAGCCAAAAGATGATCCTACACTTCTCGAGGGTTGTTGAAGAAGTACAGGCACACAAGAGTCATCTCTCTAGCTCTTCGGAAGAAGACCGGCGAGGTTCGTAATCTCCAGAGCTAATTGGAGATCACGCGCATCACTTCAAAGCATTTAAAGTCCTTGAGATTAAGACTTATGACCAGCTCAAGACCAATGCACCTTGAATAGAAGCCAAAGCTCCCCCAGACTGGAGCACTTTCAGCGAGCAGGCTCATTGAATCAAGAGAAGCACGAATTATGAGCCCCTCTCAAATCAAACACTAAGGGGTAAGGAAGCAACTGCTCCACCATTCGTAGTCATTGAAGCCACATCAGGTTGTCACAAGGCCAAGCAAGGGGTGGGATATTTGTTTTTGTCTAACACTAACAAAGGATGAAAAGCAATGAAACAGAAGAACACAGAAGAGCGAGAGACATGTCGCACAACACTCTAAGCAAAAAGTGGCACTTCATTCATAAAACAAAAAATTCATACAATTGTCAACAGTATCAATACCAAGAATTGGTGTACAAAGAGTTATAACTGAGAGCGTTCACTCAAGCCAATACTAAGCCTATAATGGTCTTCTTGTGTCCACTTGATTTCATCCTTCAGGGTTACCGCTTGAAGGAGGACAAACTTTTTGACCAAAGGAGGATATTCCCCACATACCAAATGAGGAGAGAATGGGTCTTTTCCTACCTCACAGGCCATAGCAAACGAGCTTTCTAAATTGTTGATGTTACATTCAAGAATCACCATGTCATTATTGTTCTCAAAACATGCGATTTCTTTAAAATTCTAAGGAACCTCCGAAAGAAAAATCTCGAAATCTGGGTGAACGAACTGACGCATGAGCAAGTTGGTTCTAAGGTTACCCAAGTGTGCCGCCGTAGAATTGGTGACAGTCAAAGGCCCAGAAAAGAACTTAAGTAAATTCCTAATAGAGGGATATTTCACAATAGAATCTGAATCTTCTAAAGACAAAACATCCTGAGCCTGTCGAGCCATTTCAGTCAACTTCATTTTGAACAAGTCTGAGCAAGGAACCTCGAAGTATAAAAGGTTGTCTATTAGCTTCTTCGATAAAGAGGGGAACATGATCAGCTCAAAGAGAGATGCCCGACTGAAAAGTTGATAAGCGGCTCTAAGGAGATCACGTCTGTTGTCTATAAAACCATTGCAGTGATTGAGCCTGGTGAGTTGTGCAGGGAAAGGAATCATGGCTTGTGAATCAATAAAGCCTCCCCGGATGCGCTAGACAAGAGGATGAATAACTTGTCCCGAAAAGGAAGTGACTATAAAAGTTGAGCCTATGATAGGTTCCCTTCGAGCGGAAGATACACGGCCCCCTCTCAAGGTGAAAAGAAGGATCACCTCTAAAGACAAGAGGTTGATGAGAGGGATGCGGTTCATTCTCAGTAGTAAGAGGCTCCTCATCCTCAATAACCATAAGGTCCCTACTTGAAGAACACTACTTCCTAGCGGCTTTAGAAGGCTTGGCTAATCGACAAGAAGACATTTATCGGAGGACACTAATTATCACCAAGGTCAGGATTATCGCCGTCTGCCACTAGGAGGGAGTTGCCGCCTCGCAATCAACCAAGGGTTATCACCGTCACACAACCAAGGTGTATTAATGCCTCGTTCCAGCATTCTTCACATGTCGCACATGCGTCCCTTGAAATCTGGGCACACTGTCCGACACTTGGGGCGTGGCCTGTCACCGTGCGTGCGGAGGATGATAGTTCGCCTTCCCATCCGTATTCACGACCATCACGGTCCCACACCCTTTCGAGTTCCGACTAGCATTTCTCCTCTCTCCTGGAATCCACTACCGAACACTGGAAAACCCTTTCCCGCCTTCTACTGGTTACTGGAGGTAGCGAAAGCCACTGGATGTCCCAAGAAGACTTCCCTGTAACCCTCTGGGTCTTCCCTTCCCCTTGGTTTCCCACTTCAGTAGTTCACTAAAGCTCACCAAAATTCCACTGAGTTTTTGGGAAGCCCAATTTAACCCCTTCTCTTTCTCCTCCAACAACCAAAGGACTGACAGAGTCTTCTGAACTCTTTGCGACCTCCTCAGCAGCAGAACGACTGGAGAGCATTTGAAGCCCGACAGGGCACCTCTTTAAATCCTGTTAAGATTGTGAGAAGCCCTCTTCCTTACTCAGAAAGCTTCGGCAGTGTCGAATAGTATTCGCAATCACCCTGCAAAGCTTCGCACTTCCTGAATCTAGCCAAAAATACTTCTAAGGGCCTGTCTCTAAACGTTTTGGAAAAAATGTTTCTGTCGAAAAATCCCTTGTCAAAGGCTCTAACTCTCTCTCTCTAAAAACTATTTTACCCTTCGGTAAAACAGTGAATGACCTTAAACTGTAGCGGTGGTCTAGTTGTATGACCTTGAACTGCCTAGTCCTTGGTTCATGACTCAAAACTATATGACTATGGTCCAGCTATATGACCTTAAACCATAGTGCACGTCCTGGCTGTATGACAATAAAAGGTTTAGCATGACCGTCCAAACTACATGACAATAAACTATAGTGGAGGTGTAGTTGCACGACCTTAAACTGCATAGTCCTAACTGCATGACTTTAAACTGCATAGCCACGGTTCGAGCTACAAAACCCTAAAAACTGCAATGCACGGCACTACAAATGGCCCATGCGCACAGTTCCAGTCGAGAGATAGACCACTCATTTGCTAAAGGGGTATCTCAGCAACATCCCCAGCGGAGTTCGATGGACGCAGGGGTCGTACTTACCACCTTAGCCCCCAATGAGTGTGTTCCAAACCAACATCCCAGTAAGGGTCACATCCTACTGTGACCAGCTATCCCTAGGAAGTTAGGGCCATCATTATCCCTTCAACCCTCAATGAAGTTCATCTGTGCTCTGGCCTGTCATCCTCAATGGAGTTACGTACACCCCATTGCTCATTATCCCTGTGGAGTCACACTAGCCGTCCTTACCCCAGTGATATCTCTTCCGTCTGTCACTCCTTGAGTGTTGTCATCTCCATCTAAATCCTCTCTTCTTGTGGATAGCCTTAACCTCCTTTATCCCTAAAATTCAGATGGTTATCCACAACTCATCCCCCATGTGGCTTTACCTACATGACGAACCACACACTTGTCCATGCTACATGACCTTAAACTGCACAGCTATGGTCTGTACTGCATGACGTTAAACTACACAGCCATGGTCCAAACTATATGACCTTAAACGACATGGTCCTAGTTGCATGACTTTAAACTGCATAACCACGGTCCAAGCTATATGACCTTAAACCATAATGCTCATCCTGGCCGCATGACATTAAACTGCTTTGCCCAGGTCTAGGAGGCATGACCTTAAAGATGCCCCCACATACGTGAACACACCTTTTATGCACATCTTCGCTCACGTCTTCCCTAACCGACCCTTTCATGCATGCATTCCACCTTCATTTCCTCCCCGGTGAGTCTATATCTGTGCAAACATGCCTTTTACGTGCATCTTCACACACGCCTTCCCTAATTGGCCTATTCGTGTGCGCTTCACCATCATTACCATCCTTTCCCCCAATGAGTCTTACCCATGCTCACCAAACGATGAGCCCTTCTGTAAGCCATACTTGCATCATCTAGTGGGTCACCATTGCTCACCCGCCATCCAGCCATCATCAACCCTTCACAAGGCAACGTCATGCCATCTTTGCAAGTGAGTCAAAATTCATCACCAAGCTCACTATATGGCCTCCACAAACTGCCATCCATCACCTCTATAGTCCAGCTGTATGAGCCTAAACTATAGTTCATGTCCTAGCTGCATGACGTTAAAAGGCTTCGCACAGGTCTTGAAGACACAACCCTAAACACGCCTTCTCAAAAAAATGGGCATAGTGTACACCTAGACAAGGGAACGTGATGAAAAAAAATGATGGACAGCCATAGTCACGAAACCATGAGTAAGAGAGTTCAATGGAAAAAAAAATCCAGGCATGGTGAAAACCAACCAAAAGGGCATCGTGAGTAAAAAATGATGAAAAGGGTGGAGATGACTGCAGGTCATGGGTAAAAGGCCCAAAAATAACAGGAGTTGGTGAAAACCAGCCACCATTTCCCCTGTTCAAGTGAAAACCTGCAAAAGGGCTCTTGGACCGACAAGACAGGATGACTCATTGCTGTCGCCTCAGCCGACGTCCAGTTTTTAAATAGTCAAGATTTTAGCTAATGAGGTCTGCCTAAAATCCTCAACAGCTAGCATCTAATTGCAACACCAAATGGATCGTTAGGGAGTGAGATCTGCATAAGATCTCCCAAGAACATGGCTCATCAGGGAGTGAGAGCTGCATAAGATCTCCCAAGAACATGGCTCATCAGGGGGTGAGAGCCATATAAGATCCCCCACGTTTCAACATGGCTCCTCAGGGAGTGAGAGCTGCATAAGATTTCCCAAGAACATGGCTCATTCGGGAGTGAGATCTGCATCAGATCTCTCGAGAACATGGGTCATCAGGGGGTGAGAGCCACATAAGACCCCCCATGTTTCAACATCGCTCATCAGGGAGTGAGAGCCACATAAGGTCTCCTAGAAATCAGGGCTCATCAGGAGGTGAGAGCTGCATAAGATCCCCCATGTTTCAAAATGGCTCATCAGGGAGTGAGAGCCGCATAAGATCTCCCCAGTTAAAAAACAACAAGAGACCTTGAGGGTGAGGACGATGACTAAAAGTTCCCTCTGGAAATGCTAAGGACCATCATGAAGGCAAGAAACTGACGAAGCCAGGGTCTAACCTGCCACAAGCTTCAGGGTACATCTAACTAAAACCCCCTAGCCTACATGGGACAACACTTTCGGGACAGGTCACTAGATGGGACGTATAGAGATACCCTGAGGTAGAGTGAGACACTAAGGAAAGAGGGGCTCTATGGGTGGCAGTGGAGTTTGAGAACCACTGGCGGGAAAAATGATGCGGCCAAGGGCCGCGAGCAACAACTTTCCCATGTGGATCTTGCATCGAGGGGTGGCTCATGGACACATGAGGCGCGACATGGAGAGGATAATGCTCGGAGGGAACTTCTTTGAGTACCACGCAGTGAGTGGCACAATAGTGATGGATGGGGTGACGGGTACTCATCTCTTTCTGCAGTCGAGGACCTCCTCAGCTGCATGTGTGTGCATGCCCCATAGTAGTTTCGAGAACAGCCGTGAGGCCAGTTCCGCATGTAGTGAGGGGCGAAGTGTGTGTGACAACTGCCTGTTTAGCCGGTGAGGCTGTCGGCCCTCCTGTATGCATGTGCATTTGATTGAAGGAATTTCGATGGTCTCGAAAGTCGTGTTCTGCTTGGGACAGCCCAAAGGGGCTGACCTTTGGGCTGCCCCGAGCCGTGGGGATAACATGCATGGCATGGGTGACGTCAGGGCCACTAGTGCTATGTCCGGGCTAGAAGTGGAGTTGAGCCGAAACTATTTGAGGGAATGGGGTAGGCTATCGCTTGCCCTGACTCATTATTATGGAGGTCAGGCTGCTAGGGAGTTTATAGACGTGGGTGTGCATGGTGGAGTAACTGCTCGAGGCAACATGGTGATTGTCAGCATACGGCATGTACGCGGGGGTGCCAGTTGTTCGACACCCCTTTCTGACATAGGAAGGTTCGCCCTTTGGCTACCCGTGGCAACAAGGCCCTCTTTAGAACCAACCAAGTAAGGAGGAGTGATAATGTCGCCCGCACCACGGGGACTAAGGGACTCCCTCTTGACACCAGGGGATGCGGGGCAAGGTACCAGAGGGCTTGTGCCCCGATCTTCCCCAGTTGCAGTCGAGACAGTTGGGCCAGCATGGCCGTAAAGTGGACATACAGGGGAGGGAGGACCGAACGGTCGAGACTCTTCCTATGCAGCCATGGGTATGGGGATATAGAACTCCCCGACTCGGAGGAAAGAGGGATGAGTGGATCCCATAGCAAGAGTGGAAAGAGAGGGTAAAGAGATTGGTACCTGGACACAACTCAAGTCAACGATAGGGTGATGCGTCCCCCAGTGGAGTCACCAGTTGATGAGGTGGGGTCCTGGTTCCCTCCTGCGCAAGGATGAGGAAACCCTCTCTAGAACAACTTTGTAGGTCCGGCGTGTTGTGGTCGTGTTAGCCCTCCTGCTTGCAGATACGAGGCTGACAATGAGAGAGTTTTGCAACTGGAGAGCGAGCCGCTCATACGTCGCTTGGGGGATCGAGGACGCGCCCCAGCGAATGACCCTCTTAAGGAAATTATGAAACCGTCCGGCTGTTTGCCAGCGTGGTTTGGACGGGAGCCCTCCTCAGGTTCTCAACCTCTCTCTCTCTTTTCACTTTCTCCGTGCTATAGGGATGGGATCCTGATGTCCCTCCTCCCTAGATTCCCTTCTTGAAAGGGGTTGCAGACCACTAAAAGGGGTGTGGATAGAAGCCAAGGAAAGAGTCTTATGGGGTAGGACACGTCCACGGGCTCAAGGGCGGACCACATCACGCATGCACGAACGGGGTCACTCGAGCGAAAGCAGGAGGAAGAGAGAGGGAGAGAAGGAGTGCTTATGCTTAGGGGAAATTGGATGACCCGCGCGACAGGGGTGTCCACGGGACGGCACGCTCAGGGGTACCATCCCTCTCAAAGTTTCCTATCTCCTCCTCTCTCCCCTCTTGAATAGGCTATGGGCTCATAGAACGAGACAAAGCAATCATGAACTAGCCTCGATTCTCCCAGCCCTTGAGGGTATTGGAGCTTCCAAAAAGGGAACCTTTTAGAGCTATTTCCTCCTCTTGTACAAATGAGTTGAGCTTGCTTATATAGAGGATTCACCAAACATGGGTGAACGCTCAAAAGCCAAGATTAATTACAATTAAAATAATTGAAAACAAATCCAAAATTAGACATAAATGACCAAAATGCCCTCCTGCTATCTTTTGCCCAAATGATGAGACCCTCCCTGCATGCAGGCTGCTTTGCCATGGCAAGACCTTGGAAGCCAGTTCTGCAACTTGTTGCAATTGTTCATCTTTTTCAGCAACATATCTGCGTTCTCCTTTCGATTGCAAGCATTTTGATGCCCTTCAATCTTGTTGTTGTGGCCTTCTTCCTCGAGGTGAATGTCCGGCCAGTTTTATGAACTTTGTTTGCCGACGCATCTCTGAGCTACGTCATTTTAGCTCCTAGCTCTTCTTACAAGTCAGAGAGGTGGTCATTGCAGTTGTTTTACATCAAGTAGGGGCCGATTTGGTGCCGATTTGTGTCTTTGATTGTTTTGGAAGGTTACCGGAGAAGGGGGTTTCAGCAACCGACAGGATTTGCTTCTTTGGTAACCGGAGGACTCACATTCATTGAATAAGGTATTGAATGTTAGGTTCACACCAGAATGTAGCTCTATGTGAGGTGGTTCTTTTGAGCTCTTCCTCTTGTCAATCCATGACTTGGATTTCGAGCTATGCTTCACCAAATCAGGCGCTTGTTTTTCTTTTTCCCGGCTCTGGTTTCTCCAGCTGCCTTTCTTTTCAAAGTAGTAGGGGTTCTCGGTCACGCTACTGTGAGTGCCTTAGGTCAAAATGACGAGGCTGACATGATATAGAACATGTCAACATTTGAGCTTGGTCTGATTTTAGAGGATGGCGCCATAGGTTGGAGAAGTCGACACTGGAAAATATTGATGCAGCCCCTTTCCAGGGACTGGTTTGGTGAAGGCACATCGCACTAAGGCAAAACCCACCAATCGTGAGGCCGCATGAGCATAGACCCTTTTAGAGGGGTCGGATTGAGCCCAAATTTGGTCCTCAGGGGTTTCTTAACATTATGAGCACAATGGCGATAGTCTCATGCCACATTGTAGCCTCTATCATGGGGCTGCAGTGGAGGTTCCATCTTTGGTGTTGAGGCACCGAACCCAGATCACTAGGCTGGGGATTTATTTCTTGACACAATCCTGGACTGTAGATGTTTCATGAATCCATGAGACCAAACTGTCACCTGCTCTCTCCTTATTCAAATGGGCTCATGGAAGTACGTCAAAAATGATGTACAACAGTGGGAGCATGAACTTGCACCACGATGAAATCTTTCCCTAACTCCTGATGATAGGAAGGGAGCTAGGATGTGATGTGAACTTGGGTGGGTCACGCCCACCAAGATGTATGAGCACTATCCATTGGGGACCCCTTTGGTAGTGAGCGCCCACTAGTGGGATGCAAAGAGAAGACAATGTCTTGCAAGGTCAAGAGACTATCAATAGCCCCAAAGCACATTGGAGATTGTGTATATGTGTGTGTGTGTGAGGACAATATGAAGTGGGTCACCCACTTGTCATTGTCTTCCCTCTTGAGTGATGATAGAAGTCCTAAGCAATGGGATTGGCTTGGCCTGATGAATAGGACTTCTATTTCGGTAGTAGGTGGACTAAAGAGTGAGTTAGATGGTAAATGTGGTGTTTGGCTAAGTTAATCACTCTGTTAAGATTAGTACTATTGAGTAAATAAATGATCTCCTTCCGTATCATATCCAATGGCATAACATGTTATTGTTGCACTGTGAATCATCTGTGATA
This sequence comes from Amborella trichopoda, assembly GCF_000471905.2. The sequence goes on along the minus strand of NW_006495906.1, from coordinate 3,335,377 downwards.
CTTTGATAGATGCTGTTCTAACATATGACTCATGTTTATTGAGGATTTTGTTATAATATCTTGTAATTGTTATAAAATGATAATCTTAGGCAGGGAAGCAAGGTGTTATGATCCACTTACTGAGGCTTTGTAGCTCATTCTGTTTACTTCCCTCTTTGTAGATTGACAGCTACAGGTTGAGGACAACCATGTGGCAATCGAGGTTAACTATGTGAAGACCCGCTCAACGAGGAAGCTTTCTTAGGCTATAGATGTTTATTGGTTGTAGCCATTCAATGATTTTATTGTACATGTTATGTACGTTTGAGAGGCCATGTCGCCTCGGACCAATTGTAATATTTTTGGGTTCTGTATATGTTTAACTTGATAGTTTATAGTTTTTATTTATCCGACTTTTTCTGTGGCCTTAGTGGGAGTTGATGCTTTACCATGTGGTTTGATCTGATTTTTCCTCTTTTAAAATGCATTGAGCTCACTCCCACCTGAGTGGCAAGGTCGCGAACCCTCACTCTGTCGCCCTCTGGCGTAGTACAATAGAAGTTAAGGGGCGGGGTCATGACACATTTTTGCCATTTGAATCTAATTTTGGATTTTTTTTCAAATTCTTTAATTGTAATTATGCTTGGCTTTTGAGCTTTCAACCCTATTTAGTGAATTCTCTATATAAGCAAGCTTAGCTCACCGAAGGCTAGGAAGAATCGAGGCTAGTTTATTCTAGTTTAGTCTTATTCTATGACCCCCTGGTCCATTCGGGAGAGGAGAGAGGAAGAGAGAGAAACCTTTGAGAAGGAGGGTACCCTTGGGTGCGCAATCCAGCGGACACCCCGATCGAGCGGGTCATCCCGCTTCTCTAGAGCCAAGTCATTCCTTCTCTCTCACTCACTCTCTCTCTCTCCTCCTCCTCCTCCTCCTCCCACTTTTACGCGCATGACCCTGGAAGTGCGCGTCGGTCCACGAGCTTGCGAATGTATGCTAACCTGCAAGCCTCTGCCCTTGACTTCTACCCACAACCCCCTTAGTGGCCAGCGAACCCCTCCTTGGGGGCATCCAAGGAGGAGGGACATCAGGATCCTATCCCGATAGCATGAAAAGAGTGAAAGGAGAGAGAGATATTGAGAACCTGAGGAGGGCTCCTGTCCAAACCGTGCTGACAAGCAGCCGAAGGGTGTTTACGATGAAAATCAAACAGATCTTTCGACAAATATCTCTTAGATTTTGACACCTTAAACTAATAAAAATAATATGTGGTAGAGAAAGTGGGACAAAACGAATTCAGATATGAGGCCAGATCTGCCCAAAAATGAGCATATCCACTCTCAGATCTGTGGCAGTGCCAGCATGATCCAAAACATTAAAACATGAATTCAAAGTAGTAAACAAAAAATCAAACAATAAGAAGAAGAAGAAATAATGGATAAGAGAACAATACCAAACTGGGCCAGATGTCCTAGGACTCTTGAGCCTTCAAAGGCTCGCCTGTATCAGAACCAGTGTGATTCAAATTTTGATCAAACAATCTCTGGTTGAAAAGGGTTGTTGTGCCATGGATATGGTTTAGAACTAGGATGCCCTAAGTCTAGGTTAAGGTTTCTCAGGCTTAGGGTTAGGGTTCCTCAGCCTCTTGTGAATCTCTCAGAGAACATTTGGGTCAAAAAGGATTTTTTTACTATTTGTAATGATTGTTTTGGTCAAACAAGGCGTTTGAGGGATTCTCAGTCAAAACAGGGTATCTGCAGGGTTTTGAGTAGGCAGATTGATTTCGGGTCACAGGGTAGGCTATGTGAACTATGGATTTTAGGTTTACTAGGATAACGTGGTCTTAAGGGTTTAGGAAGCCATAGAATTTGTCAAATTTAAAATGGGGTGTCTACATTTGCCCCTCTTTGGCACTCCCTATCCTTCAAGGGACAGGTGAGTGGTAAAGAAGTAGACACTTTGGCTTTCCCTGTCCTTCGAGGGGTAGATGAAGGTTAAAGATAATGCAAACATTTTAAATTTCTTTCTGACGTCACGTGCTCAGAGGGCACACCAACTAATCACTCCAAGTCATTGCGCTCACCTACCCACCTAGGTCATTTTTCCTCCTAGGGTTGTCTGCATGAGATGTCGAATACTCAAGATTGAAACTTGACTTGGATTTTCTGGCCATGCCACTTAACTTCAGGGGTTTCACAGTTTGAAAAAATTTTAACCCTGGCATCTTCTTTGATTTCCTTAGGGTTTTCTAAGGCTGTTTATAGGAAAAGGCTTTTTGTAGGAAGAGACTTGTCTGGTCGATTCTGAAGAGAGAGACGAGGCAGCAACATGGTAATCGTAGCAGCGCAGTAATAATCATATACGAGTGTCCAGGCTCCTTCATTTTTAAAAGTTCTTTTTTTAAAAATTTTGAAAATAAGGGGAAATTTTAAAATAGAAATCGGCGCAATGACATGTTACAATTTTAACAAAGAAATTAATGTTTTGGAAAACATAAGACATATAGTGAAAATTTTGACAAGAAAGATATTTTGAAAAACAAAGCAATTTTAACTTTTGTAACCATAGAGCCCTCTAAGCTGTTTAACATCATGCAACGATGGACAATGTAGTCAGCAGTTATACTCATACGACCGTGGAGTTTTTATTATTTATTTTAATATTATTATTATTATTTGCTGCTCATGTTGGGGGGTGGTTTTCCTTTAATGTAGGTCTTACAGTTTAACCACTTGTAACCCCTTTTGTGGACCCTATGTGAGCGTATCGGGTCCTTTCTTGAATCTTCAAGACGAGGAATTTTAAAGTATTTCTTTATCTTCCAACCTCAGCTCTTGTATTATAATTCAAGGAGAGTTCTCTGGAGTTTCGAACGAAACAGTCTTGAAAATACAGGACACTGACCCTAGGTGATCAGAATCTCTTTGGATTTCCGATTTTGTTTCGCCACCACTCACCTATCGAAGCTGCAGATGATCTAGGTCCTTAACAATGTTCCATCAGGCTAAAACTTATTGATTTTTTTTTAACACCACTTTGACTCAGAGGGAGGAAGAGAAGATGTTTAGAGAGAAAAGACTTTGGAGAGTAAAAGAACGGAGAAAACTTCTTCTTTTCCATCGCCCCGATGTCCCTTTCGGGTGTTCAAACCGGTAGCCTTTTTTCTAACGCTTGGGTTCCTTTCAGATTTTTAGCGTAGCAGATTTCTTTTTTTTCTTTATTGCTTCGAGGTCCCTTTCAGGTGTTCAACCCAGTAGCCTTCCTTTTGAATTTTCAATCCAGCGGAATTTTTTTTTTTTTAAGAAGAAGAAGAAGAAAAGGAAGAGGGGGAAGAAGAAGAAGAGTCAAAGGTGCCCCTTTTTTTATTAGCAATTCGCCTTAAGATCGTATAAGAATTAGATCATATTTCCCACCTCCAAGTGGTAAGGAGGTTTTAATATTGGTCTTCCTCTGATTTTCCTTGACCCAGGTTGGCATCCAAAATCTCTTTGACAATGGTTGTTGAATCTCCATTGAACGTTTCCTTTAAATTGCTCCACTTGGACCTTGATTTTGGGACTAAAAATCACTCTCAGTTTCCTAATCCCTCAATTTTTTGTATGGAAGGATAGGCTCATCAACATTTTCCCGATAATGGATTACTTGAAGTGTGAGGCATGAATGCCTCATTTGGTTATTTGCAATATGATGAGTGATCACCCAACTCCTTTTCGGTAATCTTTTTTATTGTAAATTTAAAATTCCTTTACGAAGGTTAACTCTGTGGTAGGCTGCTTTTCAGTGCTCGAGCTTAGGGGAGACTCTCGCACAAGAGGAGTGATTGAGTTGCTATTAGATGGCACTACGACATGTTGGGAGTTAACAAAGAAGGGTTCGATCTCATTAGTTTCCCCTGTTGTATTAAATGGCCCAAGTGGGTCCCTTAGAATCTCTAAAGGTTCGATCTCTATCAACTCTAGTGAAGATGCCAAATCTTTAGAAATAGGAAAATTTGGGATCTTTGCTTCTCCATCATCTATAACTGGGTTCACCTCAAGAGGTGACTCGGTTAGATCTTCTAAGCTTGGCTTCTCATCCCATATAGGTGGGTTGGCCCAGAAGTCTAGTGAAGGTGGCCCAGGTGGGCCCCTTAGAAATTCCAAAGGTTTAACTTCTTTTGATATTTGAGGTGTTGGCTCCTTATTTGGAAGCGTAATGGGAGACTTTGGGGTGTTGACGCCTTGTTTGGAAGATGAGCTCTTCTCTTTGATCTGGATCACATCAATTTCTAACACATCGTCTTCATCATATAGATCTCACTTAGGTGGGTCGTCAAGGTCTTGAGGTGAAGGGCATCCTATTAGCACTTGCTCATTTGGCCCCTCACATGTCATCGTCTCAGAATTAAGGCTTTTCTTGCCGTCATGGGCTTGGGAGTTCATAGCTTCAAAACCTTGGTTGAGCTTATGCTTGACTTCATATTGCTCTTACGAGTTTGATTCGTTGCCACACATGTATGAACCATTTATTGTGTTAACTTGGAAGTACAGGTTGAAGGGTTCATATGCCCTTGTGTGACTCTTGATGATGGGGATTTCTTGTGCCACTTTTGGGAGTGTATCTTGGAGTGGATTTTCATATGCGATACCCCTTATTTTCCCCTTTCTTCGGTTATGGGCTTGGAGCTAAGATCATCTTCACTGCTTTGATCTTGAGTACCCTTAGTCATTAACTCCTGGGTGGGGTATGCTCATTTTGTTCTTCATTTACAGGACTTTCCAGTTGGTTTCTTCTTGTGCTTCAAGGCCTTTGTGGATGTTCTTCGGGTTTGGGCACAACTTGTGATTCTCCTTAGTTAATCAGGTTGACATCAGTATTTTTTGTCGAGTCATCTAGAGTATTTTTATTCTTCTTCATTGTCAACATCTTCCTTTTTGACACTTAACATGCCATTATCGATGAGATCTTGAACTTTATGTCTGAAAGCTCAACATTCCTCAGTGTTATGGGCATAGTTTTGATGTCAATCACACCATCAAGATGTATCGCCTCCAAGGAAAAGAGGAATCTTGGCTTCTATTGGTAATTCTTGACCCTTGCCTTAAGCAACTTATTCATGACGTCAATCATAGGCTCATCAATGGGAGTGAAATACCTTAGTGTGGAAGTTTGCATTCTCCATGTAATAGAATGAATTTTGGACTTTTCTTGTGAATGGTTTGAAGAAGATTTGTTTTTCTTGCTTGAGAGGGTTTATTGGATGGGACTTTATCTTCCTTGGCTCGCTCATGTCACGATAGTCTTTCAAGCATAATATCAAATGAGTAAGGCACTGCCTCCATACTGAAGAACGTGACGTATTCTAGAGTCATGTTCTCTAATGCCATGGTTACCTTCGTAGCTTCAGGGAGTGGAGTTTCAATGATGCGCAAAGCGGCCTCTCTGGATCTGGTTATAAATTGGGAAGGAGTGTTGGCTGATATTTTTCAGCACCTTGGTCCCTAATGCGGAATAAAGAGGAAGCAGGTCAATAAAGCCTCAACATAAAGTGAAATTCTTGACAGTCTCAAAATTTCCCTAAAACTGGTCAGAATCTTCTTAAGAACTTCAAAAGGCCACCTACCAAGTTTTTTTTCAATCCGACATATCTAAGGCAATGCAGATAAAGAAATAATTTCGAAATAAATCGGCCTCTAGCACCTTGAAACTGACCCCATAACTAGAACTCTATTTTTGTGTTCTCAAACAGCCGTGGGACTACTGTCATTGGATCTGGCACAGTCAAAAACCCCTAAGGGTTAATTTTCTGCTTAATCGGACAATCCAAGACAAAGTTATGGGTGAAACATTTAAAAGGGGTAGGCTGCACGCTATTCCCATGCGGCCTCCCTACACCAATCTCCATCAAATGAGGCGAGTGTGCACAGTCCTAAGATGCAACTTCAAAGACCCATGTCTCACTAGTTTTGAGTTGGATTGCTCTCAAATTTGGTGAGCGTGTACATCTCTTCAAGACGAGTGTTTTGATATATGACATGACTCGTGACGATCCCGAGCAGGGAGAAAAACTAGAGAGAAGTTGATGATTCGTGATAGTTACAAAAAATTCAGCAGCAGCACGTCTATCTTGAGCGACCGTATCATGATGCTCACATATCTGATCAATGCGAAGCCAACTACATTATGTGCGTAAGGTCCGAGGCTATCTCTGGTCTAAACCCCGCATAAGATGAACGGTTGGATTTCATACATGGAGGCATCGAAACTGCTGTAAGTTTTGGCCGCCAGATTTCCCAAATCTGGCAAAAAACTCAAGAAGATGAAATCCTCGTCTGGACACGAAATCGAGCTGCGTTTATTGCAACGTGATCGTGACGGCGTGCTCAGTGTGATTCAATGAATAAACTAAGGAAAAACATCAAGAAACAAGCATATTATCGATCGAAAGTTTTCAAGATCATTCAAGTTTCAAGTCACATGATCGTGGCCTAAAAACACGATCCATAATTTGAAGTTGATATTAAATCGATCACCATGCGAAGCCCTACAAGAAAACAATCATCTTTGGATCGAATGGGCACCAAAGCAACTCCAGATTAGTCATAAAAGATCACACAAGTTCTCAGGTAGCAACAGGGACTGTTCTGAAATTTCATGTATTGTTGAGCACGGGAAAACAGTCCTTATGCATCCATTTTTAGAATTTCTTTTAATTCAATTAAATTATAATTATCATCAATTTATAGTTTTTAGGCGTACACTCATGTTTGGGCCCAATTCTATATAAACATGTTAGACACAATTGTCAAACAATCTCAATTGATTCTATTTATTGATCAATAAAATTTCAATTTTTTCCTTGAGTTCGTGGGTGCATCTTGGAGAGAGAAAAGAAGGGCTGGTACCCTTCAGTAAGGTAATTTTCTTTCTCCTCCTTTTTTCTCTCTCATCTCTATCTTTCTCTCTCCTCCTCTCATCTCTCTCTTTCTCTCTCCTCCTCTCATCTCTGTTTCTCTCTCCTCCTCTCATCTCTCTTTCTCTTTCCTCCTCTCATCTCTCATTCTCTCTCCTTCTCTCATCTCTCCCTTTCTCTCGCCTCCTCTCATCTCTCTCTTCTCATCTTTATATGTTTCCTTCTCTCTCCTCTCATCTATATCTCTCTTTCCTAATTCATCTCTAATCTTCCTTATCCACTTCACTTCTTCTTCTTTATCATTCCTTTATCTTTCTGCTCTTTCCTAATCTCTCTATTCTATATCCTTCCACCTTGTTCAGGCATTATAGAATCTATCACTTGGCATGATGTCTTCTTGCTTCAAGGATGCGAACAGTGAGTCGGACCTTAACTCAAGTGGTGGGCCGAGCCTCTGTCAAAGTCTCAGTGTCTCCTTCATCTAACATGGATGACAAAAGCACATCTCAGCCCATTTCTCTTCTCCTTCTCTCTCTTCTCCTTCATTTGACATGGACAGCAGAAGCACATCGCCGCTCATGCCTCTTCTCTTCTTCTTCCTCTGACACGGATGGCGGAATCACATCGCCTCCCATGTCGTCTCTCCCTTCTCCTTCATCTGACATGGACAACGGAAGCACATCGTCGCCCATGTCTTTTCTCTCTCTTCTTCCTCTGACACGGACAGCGGAAGCACATCTCCGCCCATGTCTTTTCTCTCCCTTCTTCCTTTGTCATAGATAGCAGAAGCACATCACCTCTCATGTCTTCTCTCTCTTCTCATTCTTCTGTCATGAATGGTGGAAGCACATTGCTGCTCATGTATTCTCTCTCTTCTCATTCTTCTATTATGGACGGCGGAAGCACATCATCCCCCATGTATTCTCTCTCTTCTTACTCTTCTGTCATGTACAATTAAAGCACATCACCGCCCATGTTCCCTTGTTCACTTCTCTATTTGTCTTCTTCAATTTTTTTCTTCCCTCTTTCCTCTCCCTGCTTTGCTTTTCTCCCTTATTGCTCATCTCGTCTTCTTCTCACATGCACGAAATCGATAGTATTGTGCATGTCTATCTTTCTCTCTCTTCTTTCTTCTCTCTCTCTCTCTCTCATTTGACCAAGGGAGGCTGAGACCAAAATTGCCATGATAGTCTTGTTGTCTAGAAGTGTTGCTGCTGAACTGGTCTTCATTATCGTGCTCGCCTTACTACCACGATAAGCTATCCATTGCGCCGGGCCGACCGATGGTCGTTCTAGTGCCTAGTAGTAATTCTGTTTTATCGGTCTAGTTACCATGCCCGTCTTGCTACAACACCGGGTCAATCACTTACTGATCTAGCTGCTGTGTTAATCTCGCCACGTAGTCAAAATTACTCTAATCTACCTCCTTCTTCTTCTTTCACTTATCCTCTTACCCTCTTTTCTTTTGGATGTGAACCCTAAGTACATTCGCTCAAAGGCAAGGTGGGCTCTCTTTGGACCCACTTGTCTCGTAAAATTAACCATGTTTGTGTGACTATAAAAAACAGGAGAATACAAGTCAAGGGAGACGTTTTTTAACCAGTTCTAGGATTCAGGGGCTTTCTTCGTAACCTAAGAGGGTACCCACGTGAGCCAGCCCGAGTAAGTCCCGAGCTAACCTTAAATTCCTCTCTCATCAGTTGATCTACCTGCCCTCGCTATTGAGTGAGGTTCCCAAGAGAGCGATCTCAAAGTCTCGGGTTCCCCTGAAACCGGAGCTGCATGCCGCCCAATCATCCAGATCCAGAGGGCAAAATCGAGGCACCTAACGAGCTTAATGACTCCACTGGGGACTCACTACCCCTTCATCGAGTAATTCTTGTGTGGCGAGTTTTTCCTTTGTTTTTCTGTTTCCACACACCACATGGCTTATTGGTTCTTTAACCCATTATCTGGATCGAGGATTTTCTCATCCCCGCATTCAAGAGCGTTCCCAGGGAATTAGTTCCTCCGAAACTATTCCTAACCTTCCTTTTTAGCAAAGACCCAATGTTTAGCTCCTAGGTCTTAACCTAGATGAGAGGAGTGACTTTAAGGTCCCTAACTCCCTATCTCCTAGCTTTGATGGAACTTCAGCCAAGGCCACCTGCATTGGCAGCACATCTGTTGCCACACACAGCATGCACCCTGCTACAGGCAAGTCACTTGTCAGTCGTATTGCCGAAGTACATCGGAAGGCTGCCCAGTCCCTTTTTGCAAAAGGCAAGCAAGTTGTCATTGTTTCTGTGGGTCGCCACAAGGCTTTCCCCCACATTTATGCACCAGCACGAGTCTCTACCCTTGGAGGGTCGACGCATCGAGGTGGAGACCTTGGGCCCTCCACCTCTCACACACACCTTAAGGCTCGTGGGTCATCCACTTGAGCCACACCTCGGGGTAACCCTTCTGTTACCTCGAGTCAACGTCGAGGATCAGGCCTCCTAAAGCTAGGTCCTACACATGTTGTGCATATGCATCCCAACACTCAGAGTAACGCCATTGCTTTGTCAACCCAAGTACATGGAAGACGACCCGCTCATCCTCTTACGTAGCACACACTAATGCACCCTTTAAGGAGCAGGCTTCCACTTTTTCTCTTACAGACACCTGCTCACAATTCTCTGCCTCCTAAGGCCAGACCACTTGCTCGAGCTCGGGCTGACCCCCAGGTCACCCGTGATCCTTCTACAAGGGGCACACACCCATCGCCGTCACACACAGCCGCTCGCTCCTGACTCAGGCATTCTCATGAGTCAAGCCTGATTTTTCTTGTTCCTCCTTCTTTGAGCAAGCACCTCCAACCATGGTACTTGAAGACTTTTCTCAAGGGTACCATCTTGAACCAGCCCCATCATCACGGTCATGTCTCAGGATTTCATAAGGGAGCTCGAGGCAAAGATCTGATGAGAGATCAAGTCCTTCATCCTCCCCGGCCCAGGATGACCCCAGCTCCTGGCCCACACCCGTTGCTTCACCTGATGTAAATAGCTCTTTCTTGTGTAAGAAGGGACGATCAGCCGCAGTCTCGATCGCAGTTCTAACATGAGGTCCATCAAAGCCTCACAGCCAAACGTGATAGGGGTCTGCAAATCCTTAGCAACCAAGACACTCGGGGCGTCTAGCTCTGACGACCCACTTCATCTGAAACCCTTCTATCCTATTCAGAAGACAAAGCCTGAATAAGAAGTCCATCAAGCTTGAACTGCGGTTAGTGTTGTAGAAGTTGACCCAGCCACTCAGCAGCCATGGTCTCAAGACCATCGAGAAATGGTCCTCACATGATTGGCATGCAAGACTCGAGTCCAGTTGGGGCATGCTGACCCCTTACTGACCGATCTGCTGTGTGCGACCCGTCAAGCATGGAAGCCCTCAACTGCAACTAATACTGACCTCCCTAGAGAAATTGTCAGTGTAATGGTTGTAAACAAACCTGACGACTCTCAAGAATAACTCATGAGTAAATTCAAAGATGTGGTGCGCACAATAATAGAGAAGATTGATCACCTGGATGCCGCATGACAATTGGCTAACTGTGAGGTTAATTCCCGTCACTCAGTTGATATACCTCCAAGAAAAACCCTTCCCTCAACCTCACAGTACAATTTTGTTCCTCACCCTGTCTCAAAGGCAGACATCAATGCTATGGTGACCCATACCTTAAAGGACAAAAAAATCCCGAGAATACAAGGTGTGACACCGTATCAAAATTCGTACCCTTCATACATTGACCAAGTGCCATGTCCCTCAGATTACAAGAAAGGGAAGTTTCCCCTGTTCAATGGAACCACATCCCCAAACCAGCATAGCGCTCATTTCCAAGTAGCATGTTGAGAGACAGTGGCTGATGGGAGAGTCCTTTTCCATCAGTTTGTTGAAACCATTGATGCCCCGGCTTTCCAGTGGTATGCTCTATTTCCCCAAAACTCGGTGCATACTTGGGAGGAAATGGAGAAGTTGTTTCATCAGCGTTTCTATGAGGTCGAGAGAGGTTCATACCATCGAGCTTCTCACCTTGACCCAAGATCCCGATGAGCCTGTGGATCAATTTATATCAAGGTGGAGAAATTTGGCCCCTCACCATCCCAATCCCATGCTGGAGAAAGAAGCTATTCAAACCTGTGTACAGAACATGCGACCTGAGATTTCTCTACATGCTGAGGCCTCCAATCCGACCTCCATGTCAGAACTGATCTCTAAATTGGTCCGCATAGAAAGCCTGTCACGCCACCATGGTGGGTCACGACAAAAGCTGCAAGCTCAAGGAACAACTGGGTCAATGGTAGCTCTCGGACTAATACCTGGGGCAACCAACCAAAAGGAGTGATCAGTGCAGCCGTCACGGTCAGCGATCCAAAGAAGGTTCCCTCCCAAACTTTTGAACTCTCCAAAGGGGTAAACACAACGACAGTGCCTCAAACAGGCAAACAACAACAGTCGTATAACCAAGTGCCCCCACCTACGAACCTTAATCAAGATGATTATTGGACCAGGCGTAGGAACAAGGTCTACCCCTTTGAGAAGGAATGGGTCCCTGAGCTATTCTGATCATTACTGGAACAAGCCATGATCGAGCTCCCAGAGACCAAGTACCCTGATCAAGTTGGACTCGATACCAAGGCGAATTACTGTGCTTACCATCGAAGGGTCAACAGCTCCACAGATGACTATTATACGCTAAAGGACATTATTAAGGCCCTGATTCAGAAGGGTCAGATAAAGCTTGAAGAGCTAAATAAGGCATTCGGGGCAGCAGAAGCCTCCCATGCAGTAACAGTCTAAGCGGAAAATGAAGAACTTGGTCTCCTTCATGCCTTTTTCATTATAGCGATTCAAGAAGGCCTTATCACACCAAAACAGGCAAGGCAACCCCGATGCCTTGCTCAGGGGAATGAGGACCATTGGTGCCCGTACCATCATATATGGGGCCACAACCTATGTGAATGCTACAGTTTCCATGATATAATCGTGAAGAAAATACAGCAATGTCAAGAGTCTTACAACATTCCAGTAAGTGATCCCCAAGCCACTTCTCCATCGGTACGAGAGGGTCTCCCAACTCAAGACTGGAGTAATGATGGCTCAAATCCTGCTGAACCCTAGATTTCCCAGCAATGGATAGTCCACCACTGGTGAAGTAGACTCAAGTCCTTAAGACGAGAAGCAGGTCGCCAAGCTAGGGTTGTTTGCAAGCCTAGTTAAACGAATCAAGCACCTCTAATGAGAACTACGAAAAGACGAGCACCAAGGGCTGCTCGTCGAAGAAACACGTTAGCTCAACTGCCAGTCGAGCAAGAATTTTTCAGGCCTTTTCTCCCACTACCAACTTTACTAGACTTCATCCCTGGCACGATCCTCCTTCCTTCCTCATCCCATCAAGAGGATCTCCCTGAGCCATCTTCGCCTCAGAGCACGTCCAATGAGGGTGATGACATTAAAAGCACTCCCCAACGGTCTAAGCAGGGGAAAAACCCCAAAGACTCCCTGCACACGTCCAACTCTAGTGATGACGCAAAAAGCTACTTAGATCGGTTCGATGAGGGAAACGGCCTTAAAAGACCCTCACTTACTGACCCTTCTCCTTCTTCTTCTTCTTCTTCTGCTTCTCATCCTTCCTCTTCTATGTCTCTTGCGGGTACAACATTGAAATGTCTAGACTTTGAGGGTCTTGATAGAGAATTTGAATGACCTAATATAAGCAAGATGCAACGGAGGCGGTTGAAAAAGACGCTGGCCCAGGCAACAGGATTCTTAACAGTTGCTGACATCATGGCAACTCGAGCCAAAGCAGAGCCATCTTCTTCAAAGAAGCACAAGAAGTCAAAGCCAAAGAAACCCCATTGGTCCCTTGAGCCCAACTTTGAGCAGAAACTAAGAGAATCAAGAGTGCAGAGCTTCTACTCTCATGAGGCTTTCCACAAGATGCAAATATGAAAAGCATCATCCAGCATGGGGCAAATAAGCCTCAGATCGGGGAAGACGCTACAACCTCCACAGCAGAAGCTAGGCACCTTGAAGTTTCCTGGTCCACCACTTCTCCCTCACCTCAATGCTTTAAACAATACGCCCATCCTATAGCTCTCTGGGCCCCTTCCTCGCCCAGGTACCCTTGATAATCCACCCATCCTCCAATTCCCTGCGAGGCTGCTAGTCCCATATACCCTGCCACCTCCTAAGCCTCAAAACCTCCATCACTCAAACCAAACCTGCTGTGCAATCAAATCATCCAGCAGGCCAAAGTAAACCTCCTCCATCTAAACTTGCTACCTAACCTACTATACCACCCAAACCAGTGGTAGGGCCAAGAACTCAAAGGGTTGATGAGAAAAAGGTGAAATATGATGCGATGGGGCATCTAAGGAAACTTTCAGCCCTTCTCAGCATCTATGATGCTCTCATGCTCTCAAGGGAGTACCGTATGGATCTGATCCAGGCTCTTTCCAGTCCAGAGGTGTATGAGGCTGAAGTGGAACCCATCGAGGTGGATCCCTTGATCTGGGGTGGATGTATGGCGATCACCTTCTCAAAAGATGATCTACAATTGGGAGAAAAATTTCGCAATCGCCCTCTCTTTGTGACTGGTGAATTATATGCATACCCCTTCAATTGAATTATGTTGGATGGAGCGGTCAACCATATCCCAAGGAGAATACTCACTCGATTGGGGTTAGGTTCTAAGGATCTCACTCTAATGCATGTAATAGTCCAAGGATTCAACCAGTCAGAAGAGAAGTCGATTAGCACTGTCCGCTTTCATCTCAAGAATGATGAATTAAATGATTATGCTCAGTTTCATGTGATCGACACATACACCTCCTACAACATTCTTCTCGAACGCCCGTAGCTCCATGATCAGGGGGTGGTTCCATCCACGTTGCACCAGTGCTTCAAGTAGAGTCGAGATGGGAGACAGTATATAGTCTTTGCCGATAAAAGGCCATTTCCTGTAGCCAAAACTCACTATGTTGCTGCTAAGTATTACTTCACAGATTCGATGTCATCCCAAAAGCCAAATGATGGTGACTAAAAGTCTGTAAGAAAGACAGAACCTTCGTTCCATGAAGATGTTGTGGACATCAGGCGAACACTGGTAGACATGTTCAAGGAAGAGGAAAGACAAGGAAAAATTCTCCCTTTGACTCCCGTTCATCCCAGCATGTTATTTACTACCCCTAAAGAAATTTCATTTTCGCCTAAGGATGAAGCTTCCCCTTCTTCTTCTTCTGGCCTGAAGCCACTTTTACCAGAAGATGAACCAGAAGTCACTCCTGAAATTGTGCAAGTCATGGGGATAGAATTCTCGGCTCCAAAAGTTACCTACACTCCGGACCATCAAAAAGTCTTGCATATCCCTATTGCACTCTCGAAAGTAGGAGTGGCGCGGCAACCGCCGTGGAAGACTTTTCAAAACCCGATTGCTATAAGCATAGAGGATGCTCCTCGTCCGACCACAAGGCCAGCTCAGACCAGTAGTCAACCACAAGTTCTGCACTTCCCTGGTTTGGTGAGAGGAGAGCAGTTTGAGAAAGGACAGCCTTCTCACCCTCAAGAACAGGATCCCCTTGCAGAGTTAAGAAGCGAAGTTCGCACTTTCCAAAATCAATTGAAGGTGATGCGTGCTGCTTCAAAACATCAATAGAAGTTTGTGCCTGAGACCAAAAGCTATAGCAGAGTTAAGAAGCGAAGTTCACACTCTCCATAATCAATTGGAGGTGATGCGTGTCACTTCAAAACATCTAAAGAAGTTTGTGCTTGAGACCAAAAGCAATGATGGGCTTGAAGTGAATGCACCACAAATGGAGGCCAAAGCCCCTCCTGATTGGACTATTTATAGTGAACAGGCTCATCAAATGATGAGGAAAATGAACTATGAGCCTATGGCCAATCAAAAATTAAGGGGAGACGAAGCAATTGCTCACTCATTTAAAGTCATTAAAGCCACAACAGCTCGCCACAAGACTAAACAAGGCCTAGGGTATTAGCCCCTTGAGACAATAAACATCTTGAGAGGCGTTCTAGCCCGAAAGAGCATATGAAGTGTTGCAAAGTAAAAGGAGAATGAAATCATGCAATAAAATCAACAAAAAATAGAATTCAAACTTTTTACAAGTGCTGGTAAAGGAAGGACGCTCTTAAAAATGATCGATGATCTTAATGATCTCTGCTCTAGATGTGGCGGAAAAAGCCTCGGTATGCTGGATACGCTCCTTCAGCTCTACCACCATTAGAGTTTCCTTCTCCATGGAGGTGGTTTCTGATTCAATGGTGCGAGTGAGTTCTGATAGATCCTCAGCCAAAGAAGTATCCAACGCCCTTCTTTGATTTATTTCCTTCTGAAGATCACTGAATTCCTCTCTTAATTCTGGCATCTCCTCCCTTATTCCAAGCATCCTGTTGAAACAATTTCTCCCCTCCATCTTGAGGTCGAGCTAACGAGCAGCCATAATGGCCTTCTTCTTAGCGTAGACATCTATTTCCTCACAATGATGCTAGATTGGCGCCTTCAAGGAAGCTAGCATATTGTTCTCATCCTCATGATGCAACCTCCAACTCATTAACTCAATTAGAGTAGCATGAAAATGAGAAAGGACTTCTGATGTGTCTCCCAAAATGCTGGTCACAGCAGCAAATTCCCTCAGTTTGACTATTGCCTTGCCCATCTTAGTGAGAGGTAGCTCCCTTAGACCCTGAAGGCCTGCATGGAGCATGCTCACAATTATCCCAAATTTTCCACTGAAAACGGGTCTGGATGGTACTGTCAGGTCCACAACTGCTGAAGCAACTTCGGTTTTGAGGTTTGGGCTCGAAGGGAAGATAACCATGTGGGTCACTGGCTCTTTTAGAGCAATTGTGAATCCCAAAGCCTCCGACATGTTAGAGTCAAACACAACCCCAGCCTCAATCTGCGTGGCACCTTCAAAACCAGTCTTATCACCTTGTTCCTCACCTGTTGGATCCACCATTCCTACCCTAGTGTGCTCCAAAGGAGCCTCTTGCTCTGGTCTCTCATCCTTTGCCATGGCCTCGACAAGTGTAAGGGGAACGTCTCTTCTTGGTTCCTCACTCTCCTGAGCTATCACTGCAGCTTCGACAAGCTCTGGGGCCACCTTTTCCCTGTGTCCTTCAACTTCTAAGGCTATCACCTCAGGCTCTACCATGGCCTCTTCTACTTGGCCTACATCCTCTACAGCCAAAACTTCTGCAACAAAAAGCTCAACCCCTTCATCTCCCTGACTTGTGCCCTTTGAGATTGCAGCCTCTTGATGCTCAACAGCCTCGTTAACCATAGGCTGCTCCTCAAGAAAGATGCTTGGACCCTCATTATTCATTACTGCAGCCCCTATCTCAGTTGGGGCAGTAACTTCCTGAGAGTCAGAGACCATGTCAGTGATAGGTTCCTCTCCTGGGGCAATGATTGCAAGGTCTTCAGCCTCATTGACCTTCATTGAAATCGGTTCGGATTCAAGAATTCCCCTTTGACCTGGAGACACCGCCCCATGTTCTGGAGTCACCTCTCGATCAGAAGTGATAATAATAGGCTCAGAGGGGTCGGATTCATCCACTTCAGTCTTTGAAGAAGCAGAAAACAGTTTTGGAGCGGTAGAAGATGATCTAGAATGCGCAGAAGGTGACACTAAATGAGCAGCTAATGTATCAGAAGAGGAAGAGCTACCTCTTGATTCCAAAATCACAGGAAGTTTTGCACCCCTACATCTTTGAGCAGGTCTATCAGCCTGAGTAGGTGCACGAGTGCCTATAGGGGTAGAGCATTTCCTTTTCTTCCCTTTTGCTAGAGGTGGAGCAGTCGCTTCAGAACTCCCTCCTTGAGAAGGGCCCGCAGCAAGTTTACTGTGAGAACCACTCTCGATCAATGCATTGAAGTCTAGGAGTGGACGCCCTTCCTGACCTAGGACCTTTCGGTCGTCCTTCCATTTTAAGATAGAACTGAGTTCATCAAAGATGCTCCCAGTCTTTTTCTTCATGGTAAGAAATTGTGGCGAAGTATCATCAGCCGCTATCTCTATAGGGATCCCAAGAACTTGCCAATTTCATGGATAGTCTAAGTCGATGACCTTGCCAAGAGTGGAAGCATTGACAATCCTCCTCTTTCTAATATCTTGATGCCAATTGTCATTTCCCCTTTTTAGGGGTGATCAGCATCCCAATATCACGAGTTGGTAAGCGTCCACCCGAGTGCATATGCCTCGATTACCCAGACCCTTATACCATAATGGGGTAGCACATATTTGCTAATCTTCGTCGCTTTTAAACATGTGGACCATGCGGTCCGTATATGCTCTGGCAGCCAACACTCTCGAAGAGTCTTAAGCTCATCCTTCTTCCCAGTATTTATTCTACCCTGACGCTTTTCGAAAAACCCAGAGTAGGGGTAACTCTGATCAAGTCTGGGCTGACGGGCACAGTGATGAGGGAAGTATCCCTCCAGTTTGGCACAGTTCGGGGTTTGTGTTGGCGGGCGAACGTGAGCTCTCTAGTAATCGTCGGAGTGCCATCCAACTCCTTCCCCAGTTCATCAATAAAAGCACAGTCGGTAAAGCTCCAAACTGGAAATTGGACCCACTGCATATTTGAGGAGTCGTGCCCAAACAAGCTCCGAGCCTCCCCTGGGTTATGAAAGATAGCCTTTTGACCAACAATTCTCATTAAGAAGGGGGGCATTTTCTCCCCCGAGCCCTGACTCCTGACATAGGTGGAAGGGAAATAGGCCCCTAGCCACCCATACACATAATGGATGGGGAATGGAGTCTTAAAATCTCTAGGAAAAGCTTCTCCCCCGACAATGCCATTTCCCCCTCTTTTCTTTTGTAGTCCTTCCCCCTGGAGATAGCTCCCAGTCCATGGTAGATATTGCATAAGACTGGTTGAGCGAGAGCATATTAGTGTCCCCTCGCCATATCACAAGCCACATAGAGAGTGCCTGGTTGGATGTCATCTGCCCTCCAGGAATAAAAAATTTGCATAAGAAAAAGGTCAGGTAAGTGGCCAAGAAGACAGAGTTTCCACTGGTCTCAAATTGATAAATGGGAGGCATCTTCTTGGTGACTACCTTCCCCATTTTCCTTGAAGAGCCTCGACCATCCTCGAGGTAATCCCCGCAAAAGAATTTCACCCATTCAATGAAGGTTACCCAGCCATTGCTAGACTTAGAATGAAGCAACTGGTATATATAAAAAATTTTCTAAAGACTGGAAGGTGGTTCCTCTCTACCCAAGCGAGCACCACCAAAGATGACCGAGTTCTAGGGCACGAATTTGTCATACATGGCCCCGATCAGCGACATGCCTCCAATAAAATGAAGGTCTAACAAGAAGATCTATGCTTCCCCATGCCCAAGGAGCCAAGTGTTGCTAATATGACTCCATGTTTCCAGCAGTACCTTGAGAGTGTTGGAACACCGATCATAATAGCTAATGAAGCACTGGACTGCCGCTGGCAGAGAAGCACGTTCAAGAATGTCCCTGACAGCACTTGGATTGTCCAGGAAGAATATCCTTTAAAGTATTGGTGCTCCCCCTACACTCGGAGACTAGAAGAAGACCACATCATCTCCTGGGTCTTCACCATTCCCTTCCTCAAAGTGGGTAAATTAACATTGGGGGCCACATTCATGTGCATACAATGAAGAAGCGACACCCCTTCTTCAATACTGACATTACCGTCATCATCTCCCCAGACTTCAAAGCTAACAGGGTCGGTAACAAACATGACGTTGAGAGGCCATTCTAGCCTACGTGATGCATTAATGAGCCAAATAGGCCATACCTCACTAGATTCTCACCAGTAAATTCACTGGTGCCAACCTCTCCTTCCCTCTGATGATTCTTCACATTTGGGATCCTGTGATAAGGACCAGCCATTTTATCAAGTTTAAGGACCCTACTCCTGTAAGGAAATCACTAAGGCATAGGTCAGTGCCGACTCTGTTTCTCGAAAAGGCCACCGCCGGCTGTGTCCTCAAAATGCCTAGCGTCGGCTATAAACACCTAGCATCGACTGTGTTCGTTGACACCTAGCGCTGAGGGGGTTCACTGATACCAACATCAGCTGGGTTCACAAATACCAGTGTCGACCGTGTGTTCCAAATACTAGTGCCGGCTGTGTTGGCCAATGCCTAGTGCCGGCTGCGTTTTCAAAGGATTATCACCTGGTTTTCAAATCTCTAGCACGAGCCATAGATCCTGTCACGACCCCACTGCCTGACCCCTTTCAAAGGGCGACAGAGTGCGGCATCACGACCGGAGGTCGCGAACGTCACTCTGGTGGGAGTGGCTCAACACATAAAAATACGAAATCAAGAGCAAACCATGAAAGAAAGCTAAAATAAATCCATTCAACAAACAAATATCAAATCAAAAGTACAACCATCTCATTCATTTAATATCAAAGGTGTTTACAATTCTTTTAAGGCACTACTGGCCCAAAATACACAAAATAAAATATTCATTATATTGCTGAGACCATCAAAACATTCTATGAAAATCTTCAGTGGACGGATCCAAACTTCTAAACTTCAAGCTTCAAACCCCCAAATGGCCACCCACCTTTAGCGTGGATGCCACACTCTTCACTTTACAATTATTAAAATGGGATGGAATGAGCTAACAACCCAGTAAGCATATATACATCATTGCATTCCAACTAGCATAACAGTGATAGCAATATGCAATATATATATATATATATATATATATATATACAAAGTGCCAAGTGAAGTCCTCCAATATGCTTTCCAATACTCTAACAATATTACAATGAAGCATTCTAATATACAGCACATGAGTCATCAGCACATGAGTCATAAATCACTTCACTATCAATAATGCAGTAAGGGCAACATAACACAGTTACAGAACTAGAAAAGCCTACTCTCGAAGTAGAAGTTTTATTGCTCAGGTTAAGCCAATCATGCTGCTTAATACCTTTACACTCATTCAAGAGGGAGGACATTGACTAGTGGATACCCCACTTCGTAATTCCCTCACACACACACACGCATACATCCCCACCACGCTTTGGGGTTTTCGATAGGTAGTGGCCTTCCAAGACATGACCCTCTCTATGTGCCCTTTTGGTGAGAGAGAATTACACTACCAAAGGAGGATCCATTGCGTAGTGCCAAAGATTTGGGGGGCGCGACCCTCCCAAACACTCACATACTAACCCTCGTCCTATCATGGAGAGCCACGGGAAAATCGCAGCTGCTGATACCATCATTCACATAGTAGGTGCCCTTGCCATCAGGCAGCTGTCAGCACCATCATTCATATAGTAGGTGCCCAATCATATATCACATAAGCAACACGGTATCATCATTCACACAGTAGGTACCCATTCATATATTACATAAGCAATACGGTACCATCATTCACACAGTAGGTACCCATTCATATATCACGTAAGGAACACGGTACCATCATTCACACAGTAGGTACCCATTCATATATCACATAAGCAACACGATACCATCATTCACATAGTAGGTGCCCATTCACATTCACATAAGCAACACAGTACCATCATTCACATAGTAGGTACCCATTCACATAACACATAAGTAGCATAATATGACATTATGACGATATCAGTATCTCATCATGATAGCAACAATATCACATTTTGATAGAGGCATATCATATTTAAGCAATATAATAATGATAATACCATAGTATTAGTGAAATTATTCCAGTTAAGCCTTACTGCTCAATTTCCTGCCAACAAGGGCAATGGCATACGCTCACCATTAGGATTGTAACTTTTGGACCGTTTAGAGTTTGAAAATGGTTCCAAAACCAAATTTGTACTAAACACACTTATCTTTCAATTGGGGGTTGTTTGAAGACAATTGGACCCTGTTGGCTTCTTAAAGGTTCAAAGAGGTGAGGGTTTTCTAACTGTGCCGTGTTGTGTACAGTGGACAGCGACATACCCTACTCCATACCACTATAACTCTCAAACCATGAACCAACTTGTGATGGTTTCAAAGTCAAATTCTAAGCCAAGACATATGTATTTCTAACAAGGAAAATTTGAAAGAATTTCGACTCCATTTGGATTTTATTAATACTGCCCACAGTGACATAACTACATAAAACGAAGCATAACTTTCAATCTAAGAAGAGTTTCAAAATAATTTCTACATGTAAATTTTAGCTCATTCAAAGATCTTTCAAATGGTTGTGATCTTACTAAAAATGGACTTCGTTTGATTAGTTAAAAGCAGTTACCATAGTGGTATTAGTGAAAAATCTAGGAAAATAGTCAACAGTGATATACCTTCTCATTTTGAAATATAATTTCATTTTTTTAAAGAATTTCAACAATATTCAAAAAACGATCATTTAACTAGACTCATATTATTTCCATTGGTGGTAATTTGAGTTCAATCGGACCCCATTTGACTGCTCAAAAGCCTATTTCAAGAACACATATATTTCTGGAATTTCACAGTGGCATATAACATGTCTCAAGAACACATTCCATGACCTTCATTTCATGGTGAAAAACATGATAACAACCATTCTTTCACATTGTACACACAAAACATGCATTTCTTACATAATCTAAGAATCATACATTCAATCTTAGCATCCAGTTCCATTATAGAATACACTTCCATTATATCACATGCACTTTCCATGCTCATTTCACAAGCATAAATTCCCATGCATCCTTACGACTATAATGCAATGGTGATGGACCCACTTACCTAACAACAATGGTGCCTTCTCCAATCTCCCTTTCACAGCTCTCACCCACCCACCAATGGCAGCCCTCCAATAGTCACTTCTTTGAACCTTTGCCTTAGCTAGACAGTTTAGGGTCATGCAGCACGGAGCGAGTACAGGTCACCATGTTAGTAGGGCTGCCTAGGAGGTGGGTATGTGGATAGCAATCTGACGCCCTGGGGATAAAGATAGTTAAGTCTATACATATATGAAGAGAAGTAGATAAAGGAAGTGACCCTTCGAGGAGGGTGTACGGGTGAGGCTTCACTAGGGATTAGGAGGGCCAGTATAACTCGACGGGGCTAATGAATATTGGTGTGCATGGAACCTCGACAAGTCAGAGCGCCAATGAACCCCATCGAGGTTGAAGGGATAGGAATGGCCTTGACTCTCTTATGGTTAGGGGGCGAGTACGACGCTTGCATACCTCTAACTCAGCTGGGGGTTTTGATGAGATGTATCTTATTGAAGTATAGGTGGTCCATCATTTTTCACACCACATGTTATAGTTTTAGGGTCTTGTAGCTCGGACGATAACATGTAGTTTAAAGTCATACGGCTAGGACCATGCAGTTCGTGGTCGTGCAACTAGACCTCCGCTACAGTTTAGGGTCGTATAGTTTGGACCATAGTACTAAGCCTTTTATCGTCATGTGGCAAGGACGTGCACCATGGTTTAAGGTTACACAGCTGGACCATGGTTGTAAGTTTCAAGTCATGTGATAAAGACTTTGCAGTTTAAGGTCAGACAATTAGACCTCCTCTATAGTTTAAGGTCATATAGTTCAGACCATGGTCGTATAGTTTTGAGTCGTGAGAGTTGAGCGCGGCCCGAGTCGAGGGTGACTCAAATGGGACATGGTTCAGGGAGACTGCAAGCAACCCTCAATGTATTTTTTATTTTTTTATTTTTTTATCTTTTTAAATTTGATGAAGAACAGTTAAACTAAGCATGGTGAAAGCAGGGAAAACATGATTTCAATTAAAACCAGGAACAGAACAGAACTATCAGAAGAAAAATATTTTTTTATATTTTCAAAAAATTTATTTTAAGCTCAACAGTCTCTGAAAGAGAATTGTGGGGTCCTAGAATTTTTCTGAGACCACTGCAACTGGAAGAGACGGGTGGTGTCGCCCAGGCAGCAGTAATGTTGTTGCCCTTGGAAGCTAGGCGACACTGCCAGTGTCTCCCAAAAAAAGTATTTTTTTTTGTTTTTTTATTTTTTCTGATGAAATAATGTTACAATAAACTTTCAGAAGCAAGGAAAAAAATATTTCTGATAAAATAAAGTAAAATAAAATAAAACAGAAAAGCGCAGATAGAACAAACCAATCTTAAGAAAAATATTTATTTTGTATTTTTAAATATTTTATTTTGATCTAAAACTTTATGAGAAGTCACAAGAGAGTCCCTTGAATAGGACTACAAATTTTTCAAAAATTATGAGACCGTTTGATTTGGGCAAAAAGGGGGCGGTCGCCCTAGACCTGGGCGGCACTACTGGTGTCGCCCAAAAAAAGGTATTTTTTTTATTTTTTTTATTTTTCCTGATGAAATAAGGTTACAATAAACTTGTATAAGCAAGGAAAATAATATTTCTGATGAAATAAATTGAAATGAAGAAAAACAAAAAAGTGCAGATATAATAGACCTGTATTAAGAAAAATATTTGTTTTGTATTTTTAAAAATTTTATTTTGAGGTGAAATTTGTTGACCAGACACTAGAGTCACTGGCACTGTACTACAATTTTTCAAAAAATTCTGAGACCTTTTGGTGTGGGCGACAGGGGGTGTGTTTCCCCGGACTTGAAGTATTTTGTTTTATTTTTTTAAATTTTTCCTGATGAAATAAAGTTACAATAAAATTGCAAAAGCAGGGAAAATCATATTTCTGATGAAATAAATTAAAATAAAGTAAAATAGAAAAGTGCAAATAGAACAAACCTGTATTAAAAAAAATATTATTTTTTTATCTTTTTAAATATTTTATTTCGTTATGAAATTTTTTCCGTAGTCACAAGAGAGTCCCTGGAACAAGATTGGAAATTCTCAAAAGATTCTGAGACTTTTGGATTTGGACGACACTGGTGGTGTCGCCCTGAACTTAGGTGGCACTGGTGGTGTCGCCCGGGCAACACCCAGGCGACACTTCTGGTGTCACCCAGGATAGACATGATTTCGCAGCACCGAAACCCTGGGTCCTGGTCACAGCCGATCTTTGAGACTTGTGGGCCTAAGTCATGAACTGCTTTCTCCTTATTCGCATCGGAGATACAATGTCACACCCCAAGAATTTATAGTACTGTTATTCCTGAGATGTGACAGAAAAAACATATATACATCTATTGATAGGACAAATTTACAGTGGCGAGGTCTTACAAAGTAAATAAAGAAAGCTAGCACAACAACAGTATC
>NW_006495906.1:3220312-3294173 GCF_000471905.2 Amborella trichopoda | reverse complement strand
CGGTTTGTTCTTCATGCCCAAGTAACATGGGTTTTTCTTAACCGACTGGCCTTAGATCGTTAAGCACATATCAGTATCAGCAAACCATCGTTTCTTTAGTATGGTCCACGAGGGACCACACTCCCACTAAGTTCATGTTCCACTGTATTATTTCATTTACAAGCACTCATAAGGCCTTTAAAGGCCACATAAACCCAACACTTGAGCCCCCATGGAAGATGTATTTCTGAGCTTATCCAAGATATGCACAAGAACCTCAATTTATAGGGCTACAAAGCTATGTACTACTAAAGAAAGTAACATATACAATGAACCACCTTCCAAATATGGGTACACATAAAAGGAAGGAAAATATTGTACCAAAAAATAAGTACAAGTTTCTATAATTTCCATACTCCCGCTCAAACTTAAGATGAGTTAAGAGATAACAACTTGAGTTTGGACAACTGAAGGCATGCCTTAGAAACAAAGCAAGAACATAAGAAGCTTGAGCAGTTGCAAATTATCGATCTTCAAAAAACGACACGTCGAATAGAGCAGTCTAGTATAACAACAAATCAACAGCCTCCAGAACAAATAGGATCGAGTAACAAAAAAAAACTCGATCATCACATGGGATGGAGTAACGAAAAACACCATCATCCAATAGGATTGAGAAACAAAAAACTCCATCATTAAATATGATTGAGTAACGAAAAACTTGATCATAAACTAGGATCGAGAAATTCGATCATCAAACAGGTGGAATTTGGCGAAAGAAAGACCTATGTGATCTTTTACAGGGAATACATTTTTTTCTTCTTTTTTCTTCACCCTTTTCTTTTGGCAAAAGATCACTTACATGTGGTCTTTATTATACTAATATATATTTCAAAATAAAATCAACATAACAATAAAACCAAGATCCTAACAACTTGATGTCATTGAAACAACTATACACTATGCTTGAGAATAAAAGATAAGATTGCAATAAACAAAAGGAAGAGTGCCAGAGATTACTTCAACCAGGTTTATTACACCCCACACCTAGTCACCACCATCTGATGGCGCGGGATCAACGGTCTAGCTTCAACCTCAAACTGGGAAAGCAAATTTCGGTCAAGCCACACTAATGGAACATGAACCCCTTTGATCACAAACTAAAACCCTAGGTGAATTATCTTAGCATCCTAGTTTGAGAGAGATGAATTTTCTTTTTGCTAAACCCTAAAACCCTTAGCCATAAATCCATATTTGAGAGATAAGAGAGAGAAGAACTCCATAACCTAAACCCTTAGGTTCTTTCACAATGTGAGAGAAATAGAGATCAAACATGAGAGAGAAACTTTCTTAAGAGAGTGAAATAGAAAGATAAGGTGTAGAGATTTTGGGTAGAGACCAATCCCTTTTTATATGGTTTGAATAAGATTAGGGTATTTTAGGATTTTCTTTGGATTGCCTCTTCTTGTGAGATTGAATATAGACCGTCGATAAAGGGTGGCTTGTGGAGTGAGAGATCTGAGCCATCCATTTCATAGATAGGCCATCAACATTATGAACGGTGCCTGAACCATTATCCCCCTTTCCTAAACCATTTTTCCATCAATAGAAATTAAATAAATTAAATCTAATCAAAATATTGTGCATACCATAAAATAACACAAGTCTACTCAATCTTTCCATAAAATCTTTCAAAGATATATCAAGTCAATATTTAGTCAATATCTTCCAACCATGTGGCCACATGCCATACCACCAAAAAATAAGAAAGAGAATAAAGGTGGGGTGTGCCACCCAAGGGAGGCACTCATGAGCCCCACTTTCTAGAAATATGGTGGGCCCTTGTGCACAACGAGCCCCCATGATTTTTTTATATATTTAAAATTAATAAAAGGATTTTAGAATATTATTTGAATATTTAAACCATCAAAAATCAATATCTTTAATTTTATAAATCCAAAAATTATAAATAAAATATTCAAGGCTTCATAAAAACTCAAATAATAATCCTAAAATAATTTTCATCATAAAATAAACACAATTAAATTAATTTGATGGTATAAGGATCCATAAGGTTTAGGAATCAATAATCATGGGGCACTCCACCTTCAACTGTGGACTACAGACCACACTTGTTTTATAAGACCGATCTAGTGTTTCCCATGACTAATCCATGCAGGGGCTCATTAGTGGGTCACCATAGTCCAACCGATGAGCCAAAGGGTCGCAATCCCAGTCTGTGGATTTTAGGTCCTCCCCTAGAGACAAGTCAAGGTCACCAAGACCTTATGCGACCACAACTCCATGGCGTATAGGGGTATCTCTCGAACATGCATACGCTTCACCCTAAAAGGTGAATTTTTGACTTTCCCGAACGATCTATCGATATGCATGCTTTGTGATGGTACATGGATGAGGTTTTGGCCACTGTCTCTGTACGCCACCATCACACATAAGGGTCACACAGTCCCTCGACTTACTCATCCGGGCTTGTTCTCTGACCTCATCAAGGCCTAACCTATAAACCCTCATCGATTTATTCTTCATGCCCAAGTAACATGGGTTTTTCCCAACCGACTGGCCTAGATCGTTAAGCACAGTTTGGTATCAGTAAGCCATCGTTTGCTTAGTATGGTCCACAAGGGACCACACTCCCACTGAGTTCATGTTCCATTATATCATTTCATTTTACAAGCACCCATAAGGCCTTTAAAGGCCACATGAACCCAACATCTCCCACTTGGCCTTTGAATGCCTTACAATCTCTCTTTTTCACTTTCTCTTACTCCCATCTTTCTCTCCCAATTACAATCTCTCTCAAGCATTTTTATTTATTCTCTCAATACATTAATCATGGCTTTCACTATCAATCATTTTATTTATTCTCTCAATACATTAATCATGGCTTTCGCTATCAATCATCATAGAGGCAACACATTTTTCTCTTTGCTGCTCGAATCTCATCTCAAAAATGGTCGTAGCTCATCTTTCACATCGCATTGTGAATTATGGACCTGTTGTGGCAAAAGACCATCATGTACCCTCATCGTATGGGGTCGTATGTTCATGGGCTCAAAAGAGTTCTTTAAGTAAGTTTCTCCCTTTTGTAGCTATACAATGGGTAAACAACATTATAGTCTGGTGTTCCCTTTGGCAGGTCAAATACTAGAAGGTACTCTTACTGGAATATTTAGTTTATCTGGATCTTGATCTTTCTTAATCTCACCTCATTCTTCAGGTGATAAAAATGTGGTTTTATATGCTTGGAGTTCTTATGGAACATGGCTCCTTTAACACGCATATCATCAACGTGCTGTCATAGAAAATTCTTATTACCTCACAACCCACGAGGTGAAAGTTAAGTCGATTAAAAAATTTATTAATCTATACGGCCTCTTAGATTACCAAACTGTACGCCACGTACTCTGCCTTCATGGTGGAGAATTTCGTCACATCATGTTTCTTTGATTTCCAAGAAATTGCACCCTCTCCAAGCATGAACACATATCCAGATGTAGACTTCGCATCATCTGGATCTATGAGATAGCTTGGACCTATATATCTGAATATCCAAACAGCTAAAAAAATGTGGAACTGTAGCAGCTCCCACTCAATTATTGTACATACAACATATACATTCTCAACATTCTTATGCATAGAACATGAGGTAACATATCAAGTCTCATGCAATATGTAATTCAATACCCGTTGGTTTCACAATATGCAAAAACCTTCATGAACCACAAAGGTTCAACCACACTAGACATCTTGGTAGTAAATTCGTACAAACCAAGTTATCTAGTCAATATAATATATGTCAGGGAAGCCCAGCATGATGGCATTCCTACAACATTCCCTATGGTTCAAAGTCTTAGTTAATCGAGGATTCTAAATAACTAGAAACATGGGTCAAGGAATATAAGTATTTTAAAAAAAATAGTGCATTATAGTTTTTCTCCCACTTTTATAAATACCTTCAAGACAGAATGTTTTTCTTTTTAATAAAAAAAAAAATTTTGATTTGGTATATATATATGCATTCATAAGCAATAGTTATATAATAGTATGACCATTTAAAATGATTTTCGTACAAACTTAATGGACCTTACAAGACTATGTGGTTTTCTCAAAACCATATTCATAGACTTAGGCTTTTCTTAAATCATCCAATTTAAGTACCAAATACATGCTTAGCTTGCCGAAATCATTTTACCGCATTCACCGTTAATTTCCTACCAAAGTCAAGTTCATGGCAATAAAAACATATCATATATACCATGTCATAATTTTATCCAAAATAAAGCACGACTAAATAATGTTTACTAAAGCATTGACAAAATACTTCATTTTTGGCAATTATGGATGATTTATCAAGAGATCATCATCACATACAACACATCATATTATGATATTATTGAAAGGATGGTCACCAAGACCAAGTTTCATCAGAACATTCTCTTTGTGCTTACATATTTGAATGAGCAACATCCATCTATCGTGTTTCATCCTTAGGGCTCAAAGCCCTTGATCAAAGCACATCTATATTTATATCACTACCTTAAGTAGTTCATACTCAAGCATAAAGAGGCACAAAAACACAAAGTATTTAAAACTTATTAGCACTTACCAAATTTGTTAGTACTTACCACTTAATGTCCATACACTTCATATATATTCATAAAACAATTAGCCAAAATATAACCAAACCACATTAAACAAAG
Source organism: Amborella trichopoda (assembly GCF_000471905.2). Next base: position 3,289,473 of record NW_006495906.1, on the reverse strand, counting down.
TTATTGAATCCTCTTTCCATATATGACCTTTCCCTATATGACCTTACCATATAATGTGGGATAGATTTCTTACCTCAAAACCATGTAGTGTGGTGCCTGGGCTTTCTTGATTCATTGCTTTTACTTGTTGAACAAGCTTTTGTGATCTTGGAAGTGCATGCAACTGATGAAGAATATATTGGTCATTAGATTCACATGTCACGAAGGGTCCATCTCTTCGGTACTTGGATTCTCCTGTCTTACACTGTGAACAAAATATCTTCTTCATCCCATTATTTCAATTATCACAATTTCGATTCTCCCACTGATCTTTAGTGTTTCTATGCTACCACAAATTCTCTCTATAAATCCTTTCATTTCGAAGAAATTAAGATGTTTTTATAGGTATTGTGTTTCTTCTTCTTTCTGCTATTCCCAGATCGATTACTCTTTACATAGAGTGTCATATCTTGTCAACTCTGTATTACCTCTCTCTGAAGTTTTATTATAATAAATCATACTCATAGCACACTAGAAAACATGCCAAAAAAAAAGGTCTTCATAATTAGGAATCCAAAGATGTGTCTTAACATGCCACATCTTTTTAATTTACTACAGAATAGAACTTGATCATCTTATGATAAAAATATAATATCACTCAACTCATAAAGAGTTAATCTTCAAATCTTTTTGAGTATTGAAATAGACTCAAAAGAATATAAAATAGTGCTCAGTTCCATCCCTAAATCATACCATTTAGTGAATATTCATTTTAGTGATATTTATGTCACAATGTAATCTTTTCAGTTGAAAATCAGGTCGAGCACCTCTCAATAAAAAAATTTGTTTCTCTCAATCCTCAAAGAATTGCTTCTTGAAATCTTTTGTATTGAAAACTAGACTCAAAACCAAATCATAACATCATAGTTTGAATCCCAAATAATATTTTTTTCCAGAGAAATAAATAAGTGACATTCATGTCACAAAAGAAATCATACTACAGAATTCCAACATGAACACTATCTAGTAAAATTATCTTTTCTCTCTACCATCATGGAGTTTCTCTTTCGAACCAATTTTGTTAGAAATTAAATACATAATAGTAACACATATATATTTTCACAAGCCCTATATCACTCTGTTAAGTAGGCGTGATAAATATAGCTATTCATGTCTTTAATGAGGGACATACAAAATTACAGAAAATTCAGGATGACCTCTTTTTAATCTAAAATTTTTATTCCTCTCTTCCCATAGATATTTCTCTCTCAAATAAATTTTATTAAAAATTAAACTCAAATGAAAGTCTAAAAACTTAGTATAAACCAAAAAACATTATGTTAAGAATAGAAATTAAATATTAACTTCCAAGTCATAAAAATAATTTTTGTTGTAGAAAATAACACTTGAGGATCCTTCAATAAATTGATCATATCTTTCAAACCACAATGACTTTCTTGATGAAACTTTATTTTGTTTGAAAGTAGACTCAATTTTATGATTCATGATTCAATTTCAGCTAGAAATAAAATCATATAGTTGGTGAGAAAAATCACTGAGCTCAATGGATAGTTCTTAAATTTTGCATGGTCAGAACTGACACCCATCATTGTTGAGTTCATAACTCTCAATTCCTATAGGATCTCCCACTGAAATTTTGCAAGTAAATCCTACTCTTAAAGACACAAAATATCACTGAAGTATATAATAGAAAAATACCTAATTATATTTTTCATCTCTCTACTCTAATCTAGCCCAGAATACTCATTATCCAGAGAGTCTTTTCGGTGTTGGAATATTTCAATAATTCTTAACCGTGGGTGTATTTCTTGACCACAAAGGCCATTAGCTTTCTTATATCTCATTTTCAAGTTTGATCTAAACTCAATAAAGACAAACGATAACTAATGACATCAAGTATCAATAACTTTGATACCAATGAAAGAAAGGCCTAAGTGATCTTTTATCAAGGAATACATTTTTTTTCTTCACCATTTTCTTTTGGCAAAAGATCACTTACATGTGGTCTTTATTATAATAAGATACATTTCAAAATAAAATCATCATAACAATAAAACCAAGATCCTAACAACTTGATGTCATTGAAACAACTATGCACTATGCTTGAGAATAAAAGATAAGATTGCAAGAAACAAAAGGAAGAGTGCCAGAGATTACCTCAACCTGTCTGCTCCTCCTTCTTCGAACAAGCACTTTTAGCCTTGACACTCGAAGGTTTTCCCTAAGAGTACCATCCCGAACCAGCCCCGTTACTTTGGTCGTGTCTCTAGAGCCCACAAGAGAGCCCGGCGTAATGACTTGATGGAAGATCGAGTCCTTCATCCTCCCGGCTCAAGATGACTCCCGTCCCTGACTCTCATCCTTGCCGCACCTGATGGAGACATCTCTCTCTTGTACAAGAAGAGCTGACCAACTACAACCTAGATGGCTGTTTTGGCGAGAGGTCCATCAAATCCTCAAGGCTAAATGTGATAGAGGTCTACAAATTCTGACCAAAGAAATGACTAAGGTGGTCAACGAAACCCGCATTGAGGACCCTCTTCGCCTGATCCCTTTCTACCCTCTTTAGATGATGAAGCCTGAAGAAGAGCTCCATGAGCCTTGCACTATGGTTAGTGTGGTTGAAGATGACCCAACCACTCAGAAATCACGGTCCTAAGACTGTTGAGAATCGATCCAAGAGTCGAGTTCTGTCAGGGCATGTTGGCCCCTACTGACCGACCTACCAAGCATGACCCGTCAAGTTCGCAAGCCCTCAGTTGCAACTAATGTCGACCTCCATAGAGAAACAGTAAGTGTAATGGTCGTAAGAGAGCCTGGTGACGCGTACGAAGAGCGCATGAACAAGTTTTACGATATGGTGTGCACGATGATGGAAAAGGTCGATTGAATTGATGCCGCACTCCAGTCAACTAACCATGAGGTCAATTCCCATCACTCTGATGGTGCACCTCCAAGGCAGCCCCCTCCTTCTACCTCACAGGACAATTCTATGCCTTACCTCATCTCTTAGATAGACATTGATGCTAAGGTAACCCATAGCCTAAAGATCAGACAAATCCAGAGCATACAGGGTGTGGCGCCTTATCAAAGGCCGCACCCCTCATATATTGACCAGGTCCTATTTCCCTCAGATTATAAGAAAGGGAAGTTTCCTTTATTCAATGGAACCACATCCCCAAACCAGCATATTTCCCATTTCCAGGCAGCATGTCGAGAAACAGAGGCTGATGAGACACTTCTTCTCTGTCAATTTGTTGAGACCCTTGATGGGCTAACGTTTCAATAGCATGCTCGACTTCCTCCAAACTTAGTGCATACATGGGAGGAAATGGAGAAATTGTTTTATCAATGCTTCTATGAGGTCGAGAGAGAGGTTCAAACCATCAAACTTCTCATCCTGACTAAAGATCCCGATGAGCCCGTGGACAAGTTCATATCAAGATGGAGAAATTTGGCTTCTCGCCATCCTAATCCTATGTCCGAGAAGAAGCAGTCCAAACTTGAGTGCGGAATATGCGACCCGAGATCGCTCTGCATGTCAAGGCCTCTAATCCAACTTCCATGTCAGAGCTAATCTCTAAATCAGTACGCATAAAAAGTCTATTATGCCACCATGGTGAGTCATGTCTACTGTCTGCGAGCTCAGCAAACAACCGGGACAATGGTAGCTCTTGAAAAAACACATCGGGTAGCCAACAGAAAGGAGTAATTTGTGTAGCTGTCATAATCACTGATCAAAAGAAGGCTCCCTCTTAAACTTTGGACCTCTCTAAAGGGTGAGCACGGCAAAGATAAGCCCCAGGCGGGCAAGCAACAATAGTCATACAATCGGGTACCCCGATTGGGCAACCTTGATCAGGGTGATTATTTCACTAGGCATAGGAACAAGGTCTACACCTTTGAGAAGGAATGGGTCCCTGCACTGTTCCGAATTTTATTGGAACAGAACATGATCCAGCTTTCAAAAGCAAAGTTCCCTGAGCAAGCTGGCCTTGACACTCAAGCAAATTATTGTGCTTACCATCGGAGGATCAATCACCCCACAAATGACTACTACACGCTGAAAGATATTATCTAGGCCCTGATTCAAAAGCGTCAGATAAAGCTTGAAGACTTAAAGAAGGTCTTCGGGACAGCCGAGGCCTCCCATGCAATAACCATCCAAGAAGAAGACAAAATGCCTGGTATCCTTTTATGCCTTCTTCATTAAAATGCTTCAGGAAGGCATATCACACTGAAGCAGGCAAGGCAACCCCGTCGCCTTTCTAAGGGAACAGATGACCATTGATGCTTGTATCACAAGGTATGGGGTTACTACAAGGGGGAATGCATAAGTTTCCATGATATATTGGTAAAGAAAATACATGAAAATCAGGAATTTTACAACAATCCACTTTGGACCTCTATCGTAGGTAGAGATGTCAGGGTCATGGGTCTCTGCACTTGAGGTCGATCAAAAGATCTCTGGAAACAACGATGAAGAGTTGCAAGAGGCTCCAGAAGAATGGGAAGAAGGTGGTCAAGCCACAACAGACAAACTTAAAGAAATAAATCTTAGAGACGAAATGGACCCCAGACCCACTTTCATTGCAGTGAATATGTCTCCAGAAGAAAAAGAAGATTTCACTACCTTCTTGAGAGCAAATCGAGATGCCTTTGCTTGGCATTACCATGAGATGCTTGGTTTAGACCCTCAAGTCGACGTTCACCGTCTCGGCATTGATTCGACTGTCAAACCTGTCAAGCAGAAATCAAGAAGGTTCAGGCCTGACCTTGAAATGCAGATAGACACCGAAGTTACCAAACTGAAACAAGCAGGCTTTATTCGTGAAGTCAAGTACCCGAAATGCCTAACAATTGTCATTCCCATAAAAAAGAAGAATGATCAAATTAGGGTTTGCATTGACTTTCGTGACCTAATACTGCTTGTCCCAAGGATGACTTCCCATTGCCATTCACTGAGATGCTCATCGACTCTACAGCTCACTATTAAATCTTTTCCTTCATGGATGGCTATTTCGTGTATAATCAGATACGGATGGTGCCCGAAGATGAGGAAGCTACTACATTCTTAACTTCAAAAGGGGTATTTTGTTATACGATGATACCTTTTGGATTAAAGAATGTTGGTACCACGTACCAGAGAGCAATGATGACCATCTTCAAAGACATGATACACAAGGAGGTGGAGTGTTATGTAGATGAATTAATAGTAAAATCTGAAGAGATGCTCACATGAGAGACCTTGAAAAAGTGTTTGAGCAACTACGCCTTCATCAGCTTAAAATGAGCCCGCTGAAATGCGCTTTTGGTGTACGTTCGGGAAAGTTCTTGGGGTTCGTTGTCAGACATCGAGGGCTTGAAGTTGAGCTAGTCAAGATTAGGGAAATCCAAGAAATGCTGTCATCAACTACACTCGAGAATTGCGCTCCCTTCAAGAACAACTAGCTTACATTCACCGATTCATTTCAAATCTTTCAGGTCACTGTAAACCCTTTACACACCAGCTAAAGAAAGGTACCTCATTCATCTGGGATGAAGCATGTCAGGCAGCCCTGGATGACATCAAGCATTATTTACTCAACCCTCTAGTGCTATCTACGCCAGTGTTGCGAAAACCCCTTACCCTATACGTGACTGCTCTGGATGAGTCACTCGGGGCATTGTTAGCACAAAACAATGATAAGAGAAAATAAACAACATTGTATTATCTCAGTCTCATGATGCAAGGGGCCGAGAAGAATTATCCCCCTATTGAGAAGATGTGCTTGGCCTTGATCTTTGCAGTACAAAAACTCTGCCATCACTTGCTTGGTCATGAAGTTAAACTTTTATCAAAAGCAGACCATGTAAATTTTCTCATGATGCGTCCATGCTTGTCAGGACGTCTTGCTAAGTGGGCATTATTATTGATGGAATTCAACATTACATCTGTCCCACAAAAGGCCATCAAGGGCCAAGACTTGGCTGATTTTCTTGCAGCTCACCCCATACTAGTAGAATTTCCTCTATCAAGTGACCTCCTTGATGAAGAAGTGTTATGTGATGAGATTCTTCATGCGTGGGAAATAAACTTCGACGGAGCCTTTCAATTTGATCGAGGAGGAGCCGGAGTGGTATTCCTGACTGCGAAAGGAGGAGTATTACCACTTTCTTTCTCTCTCACCATAGCTGGTTCTCATAACGAGGAAGAATATTAAGCCCTTATAATCAGGTTGGAGATAGCCTTTAACCTAGACTTGGAGTAGCTCAAGATCTATGTTGACTTTGAGTTGGTTATTTGATAGCTCAAGGGGATCTATGATGTGAGAAAATACACTCTTAAGCTTTATCACGATACTAGAAATCGTATATGGCTCAATTTGAGGATGTATCCTGAGTCACATCCTTAGTAGGTTAAACTCGCAAGCTGACGCACTGACAAAACTCGACGCTACAATTCAATTATCCTCATCAGGTCCCACGCTTGTCTAGGTGGCAGAATAGAGACACATCGAACTAAGAACCGAGGTAGACGCGGATGATGAGAGAAATATTTTCCCCGAATGCCCTCGTTATCCATTTGGAGAACTTCTATCAGCCAAAGAAGTAATCAAGACTGAACAAGAAATCGCACAAAGTCAAGGAACTATGGCTTGAAACCAAGAACCAGAATTCTTTGACCCAATATGTGCCGAAATTGAGCAGGTAGAAGATTGGAGAGAGTTCATCACTAGTTTCCTTAAACATGGCGGGCTCTCAGAAGATCGTGCTGAAACACAATAGTGCACATCAAATGTCTACCAAGTATACCCTCCTTGAAGGAGATGCTCTCTTTAGAAGTTCGTTTGATAGTATTCTTCTTAGATGTGTGGACGTCCAAGAAGAAAATAACGTGTTAGAAGAAATCCATTCAGACATTTGTGGACTACACCAATCCGGTCCTAAGCTCTATGAATGAATACGTCGGTTGGGATACTATTGGCCTTCCATGGTTGCCAATTCCTTAAGCTATGCTAAAAATTGCCAAGTGTGACAAATACACTCGAGCCTTGTCCACCAGTCTCCAGAGCCCTTACACCTTATAGTTGCATCATGGACCTTCTTACAATGGGGTATGGACATTATAGGGCCTATTGACCTAATAGTTGCATCATGGACCTTCGACAATGTGTCATGTTTTCATTCTAGCTGCAACAGACTATTTCTCTAAGTGGGTTGAAGTCGTCCCCCTTAAGCAAGTCCCCGGGACAACAGTGGCTAACTTCGTGCGACATCACATTATATAATGGTTTGGGGTCCCTGATCGGATTATATCTGACAATGGTCCCCAGTTTTGGAGCCACCATATTGATCGCTTGGTCAATCAATTTGGTTTTGAGTGGAAGTACTCGATTATGTACCTCCCTTGGGCGAATAGCTTAGCTGAGGCCTTCATTAAGACTATGTGCAATGCTTTAAGAAAATTGGTATAAAAAATAAAGAAGAACTGACACGAGAAGCTTCCCGAAGCACTATGGGCTTATAGTACTATTACAAGAAATGCTACTGATTCCACTCCTTACTCTTTGGTCTATGGGGGTGAAGCAGTTTTACTGCTCAAAATTCAAATCCCTTCACTGTGAGTCACTATTCACCAAGAATAATCGAAGATGTGAGAGAGTCAAGCTCCGGTATCGAGAATTGGATGCACTCGATTAAAGGAGGCTAGAGGCTCAACATAACCTTGAACTAAATCAAGGGAGAATGAAGAGGGCCTTTGACAAGTCAGTCAAGGTCGACTCATTTGCTCATGGCAATCTAGTTCTAGCCATCAACATGCCGATTGTTATGCATGGACATCATACAGGGAAGTTCAAACCCAAGTGGGAAGGTCCTTTTATAGTGAAAAAGTTCTCACCAAATGGAGCCTACATATTGGCACATCCTGATGAAGAGGAGGTAATGCCCCCTATTAATGGGCGATTTTGTGATGCATATTCAAAAGAAATGGAATCAATGCAAGAATAAGCAAGACAGTCCAAACAAAGTCTAACTTTTTATATTGCAGCAAAATTGAGTTACAATTCACAAGTTAAAAAGCTCATTATTAGGGAGGTTACAAGGCTCTTGCATCTAAGGATAAGAGGACGGTTACAAACTAAAACCTGCAATGTTGCTCTTGCATCTGAGGATAAGAGGATGCTTACAGGCCAAAATAATTTCTCTCCTCATGAAGAAGAAGTAAACCCATCAAAGAAAGGCCTTTCTCATGAAGAAGAAGTGAAACCACTTGGAGAAGTTAGCTTTAATTCATCTGACGAGAAAGAGGACGGTTACAGGTCAGAAGACGAAGTGAAACCACTCGAAGAAGTTAGCTTCAGTTCATCCGACGTGTCTATCAAACATATAAGCCATATATCTCATCTGACGTGTATATCAAACATACAACATAGGATTCATTCGACGTGTGTATCAAACATACAAAAAAGACTGTTTTGGCAAGGAAGTGGCCTCTGATGGAGAGCATACCGTATTCGCAGTGGATGCCCATCCATAGAACAACATGGAATTCACTGTTGTATTGGAGGACTTGGCTTCCAACGGGTATCACAAGCCATACCTCATCATCATTCATCGCCTATTGCCGGCCCATGCCGGCATCACGTATAAACATCGCCATACATAGATCATCGCTGAGCACTGCAAGTCCTGCATGTAACTTACTACCACGTGCGAGCAACACTATCCGCATCATGGAAGGCCACACGCGCTGATAAGTGCCGTCTGAAGCCAGTGTTGGTTGTGTCCTCCAAAGGCCAGCACTGACCGTGCTCCTAACTCTTAGCACTGGCTGCCTTTCTTGAGGATCGGTGCTGGTTGTCTAAGCGCCGGCTGTCTCAGCATCGGCTGTGCTTCTGTTAGTGCCAGCCTTGTCGTGACTGTTCACTTCTTGAGACTCTTCATTTTTAAGGCCTTAGTTTTTATGCCTCCTTAATGGTCACACAATTTCCAAGGACAACTGTCCATCTCCTCTAATGGTCAACCTCCTGTGATGGTCCACCTCCCGTAACCGTACACCTTCCCTGTGATGGTTTACCTTCACTAACTGTTCGTTGCTCTGGATCCTTCAGTTTCTGTCGGAACTCCTCTGCCATCCTCGAAAAACCTCTGCGAAAACCTCTAACGACATTGGGAAATCCCTTAAAACACTAAAAAACTCCCAAGCCTTACAAAAATTCCCACTGCTGCACTTCCCATCTCTTCTACCCTCGAAACTACGGTCGAAACCTCCCCTATTTCCTGGTGAACTCCTTGCAAACTCCTGCAACTCCTCCTTCTTCGGAAAACCCTTGACAATCTTACCGAAGTCTTCTTTGTGAGGCTTGCTGGAACACTTGCTCTCTTGCCCCCTTTTCCTGCAAAGTTCAACAAATCCCCAGCAGAGTTCTTGCTTTCCAAAACCTTCCCTGCAAAACCCTTGCTGGAATGCCATTGTTTGCTAAAAACCTTCCTTGTAAAACTTTCACCGGAATCCTTGGTTGCTTTCCAGACCTTCGACCAGGCACCCTTTGCTCACCACTAAAATTTTGTTTAAGTTTTTACCTTCTGTGAAAAGTGAAGAAAATGGGGTTTTACCCCCATATATAGCCAACGCTACCCTCAAATACCTCTCACAAACGGGGAATTCTAGTAATGTCCAAGGGAAGCCAAGCGTCGATGAGCCGGGTTGGGCTTTGACCTAAGGCCCGAGGTAACTCTCATCGATCCATATCCAGCGCCGACTGTGCGGTCGAAATTACCTAGCGCCAGCTGTATTCCACCAACCATAGTGCCGGTGTGTGCTCGACAACTCAGCGCCGGCTATGTTCAAGCAATAGCATGGGCCGTCCTCAGCGTCAGCTGCATTTAAGCAATAGCACGAGTTGTCCTTAGTGCCGGTTGTGTTCAAGCAATAACACGAGTTATCCTCAGTGCTGGCTATGTTCAACCAATAGCACGGGCCGTCCTCAGCACCGACTGTGTTCATGTAATAGATTGGGCCATCCTCAGCGCCGACTGTGTTTTTAATAATCTAGTGCTGACTGACTGGTTAAGAAGCAGTGTTGGCCGCCTTCAGTGCCGGTTGCATTTTTGAAGATTCATCATCAATTGAGCACTCTCAAGAAACAAGGGTTGTTGCACTTGACACCGACTGTATTTCAAGCTGCCGATTGTTGCCTACTCCAAGTCGAATGGAGTGACACTTAGGAGCTTGCACTCAAGTTGTGACCTATCATCCCCAATGAAGTCAGGAGTAGGCCCCTATCCCTCATACCTAGTAGGAGTTACACCCATACTGCAGCCCGTTATCCCTAGTGGAGTTAGGGTTATTATTATCTCTTCAATTCCCAGTGGATATGTTTCACACCAAGCTATCTCATCCTTTGGAAGTTGGCTTACCTGTCATAAGTCAATTCTCCATAGAGTCTCATCTTTCACCACTTGGAGTCATGCTTGCCCCACAAAACCCTAGTGAAGTTCGCTTCTGTTCGCCATCCCTCGTCAGGCCATCATCTTCATCTGAGCCCTCTGCTTGTGTATGGCATTAACCATTTTATCCCCAGGGAGTTAGATTGCCATCCAGACACCTATTCCCCATGGGACTCCACCTACTTAGCAACCCACATTATGGTCTAGATGCACAACCCTAAACTGCACGGTCCAAACTATATGACCTTAAACTGTCGCGGAGGTCTAGTTGCACGACCTTAAACTGCATGGTCCTAGTTGCATGACTCTAAAATGCATAATCATGGTCCAAACTATATGACCTTAAATTGTAGCAGTGGTCTAGTTGTACAACCTTAAATTGCACGGTTCTAATTGCATGACTTTAAACTGCAAAATCATGGTTCAAACTATATGATCTTAAACTGTAGCAGAAGTTTAGTTGCACGACCTTAAACTGCATCGTCCTAGTTCCAAGACTCTAAACTGCATAACCATGGTCCAAACTATATGACCATAATCTGTAGTGGAGGTATGGTTGCACAACCTTAAACTACATGGTCCTAGTTGTGTGACTCTAAACTGCATAACCACAGTCTAGCTGTATGACCTTAAACCATAGTACATACCCTAACCGCAAGATGTTAAACTGTTTCGCACAGGTCCTGGAGGCATGACCTTAAAACTCACCCCCACATACGCACACACACCTTTTACGGGCATCTTCACTACGTCTTCCCTAATCGACCATGTGCGTGCACCACCTTTCCTACCTCCCCAGCGAGTTCTTTCCCATCGTCATTCTATATCATTCCCCAGTGAGTCTCTCCCACGCTCACAAAATGGCCAACCATCCTGCCACCTATACTTGTCATAAGCTAGTGGGTCACCATTTTTTACTCACCTTTCATACGTCATTCATCTTTCATAGGTAGCCTCATGCTATCTCCCCAATAGGGAGCTAAACCATTCCCACACTCACTTCATGGCCTCTAAAACTGCCATCTATCCCCATTATGGTAGAGCTGTATGACCTTAAACCATAGTGCACGTCCTGGCCACATGACCTTAAAAGGCTTCGCACAGGTCCCGAGGGCATGACCTTAAACATGCCTTCACAAAAAAATGATGAAATAACGGGCATGGTGTATACCTTAATAAGGGAACACTATGAGTAAAAATAATGGATGGGTATGGTCATGAAACCATGAGTAAAAGAGTTTCGTGAATAAAACCTGGGCACGGTGAAAACCCAAAAGGGCATCATGAGTAAAAATGGATGAAAGGGTGGACTTGGCCGAAAGGTCATGGGTCAAAGAGCCTCAAATAAAAGGAAGTCGGTGAAAACCGTCTCTATGGTGTCGCTTCCCAAGTTCAAGTGAAAATCCGCAAAGGATGCTTGGACCAATAAACAGGTTGATTCAGCACTCGTCTCAATAGGCGGTTTCAGCCCTCACTCAAAAAGAAAAAATTCCTTGGTGACACATACCAGGATCCAAAAATATGAGCTTCAAGGAAAAGATTCCGACAGCCTGAGTCCATTCGCCAAAAAGGACTCGAAGGACAGAAGACTCGCCAAGGTGAAAAGACAAGTCTTAAGAGGAAGAACATTATTCCCATGAGGTCACAAACACACTCTAAAATTAAACACTACAAAGGTAAGAAACTGATAAAGGCAGGGTGAACCTGCCAGAGACTTCAGCTCGCCTAAACGACAGGCCCAGACCTTCGAGACCGGCTAACAAAACTTCCCCCTATTAGACCCGGCAGACGAGACCTATAATGGTATTCTGACTGTCAAAAGAAAACCTGGTGTAGTAGCAAACAACGATGATCAAAGTAAACAAATGAACTCAATCCAAATGAGAATAATGCCCTTCTACATGGTCCTCAATTGCTAGACAGGCCTGATTCTGACTGACGAGGTCTGTACAAAATCCTCAACTTCAGAATCATAAATAGTCTGCAAGAGGGTTAGGAATTCGACAAGATCCCTAAAAAAATCCTCCTCTCCCCCTAAAGTCTCCATAAAAGGAACCGCAAACAATGCATCCCTACGTCTGAGCATCTTAGTTACACCACTACGTGAATCTATTCGGCGTTCATGTAGTCCTGCGGCTAGGAAGAAAAAAAAATAAAAGTTGAAAGAAATTTTTCGAATGTTGTTCTTCTTGCTTCTCTCAAAGCACAACATTCAGCGGGGCAAGCTGTTTGAACACATTTATCGATACCTTGGTCCCTGGTGCAAAATAAAGAAGGAAGCAGGTCAATAAAACCTACAAACTAAGTGGAAATTTTGACAGTCTCAGAATTGCCCCAGAATTGGTCAAGATCTTCATCAGCACTTCAAAAGACCACCTGCCAAGTTACATCACGATCATACATATTTAAGGCAGTGAAAACAAAGAAACAATTTCGAAAAAATTGGCCTCTAGTGCCCAAAAATGGACCTTGTAACTAGAGCTATATATTTGGTGTATCAAACAGCTATGGGGAACACTATCATTAGATCCATTACGGTAAAAAACCCCTATGGGTCAAGTTTTGGCTTAATCAGACACTCCAAGACAAAGTTATGAGTAAAATACCGAAATGGGGTAGGCTGCACACTATTCCCTGAATTAAAACACCATTAAAGGTGGTTGTTTTCACAATCACGGGCAGTGACTTTCAGGGCCAATATCTCATTCATTTCAAGTTAGATCGTGCTTAAATTTGGTGAGCGTATTCGTCTCATCAAGACGAGCATTTCGATATGTGGTATGCCCCATGACGATGCTCGAGCAGGGAGAAAAAAAGAGAGAAGTTGCTGATTCATGAAGGAAATTGCAGAAAATTCAGCAGCAGCATGCCCCACTCCGATGGCCGAATCACGATGCTCACATACTCGATCAGCACAAAACCAATTACGTTACGTGCGTAAGGTCCGTGGCTATCTCTACTCCGAACCTTGCACATGATGAATAGTTGGATTTAACACATGAAGGCGTCAAAGTTGCTGTAAAGTTTAGCTGTCGGATTTCAAGATTCCAGCAAAAAACGCAAGACGATGAAATCTTCATCCGGACACAAAATCGAGCTACGTTCGTTGCAATATGATTGTGATGGCATGCTCAGTTTGATTCAGTGAAGAAAATGAAGAAAAACATCAAGGAACGAGCTCACTATCAATCCGAAGTTTTCAAGATTCATCCAAAATTCAAGTCTCATGATCATGGCTCAAAAACATGATTCACAACTTGAATTTGGTATCAAAACGATCGCCATGTCGAGCCCTAAAAGAAAATAATTATCTTTCGATCAAACAGGCATCAGAACAACCCTGGATCAGTCATGGAAGATAACATAAGTTCTCGGGCAGCACAGGGACTGTTATGGAATACCACACATTATTAGACAGGGGCAAAACAATCTTTTTGTACCCATTTTTTGAATTTCTTTTGTACCCAATTCTAGATAAGCATGTAAAGTTAAACGAACAAAGGGGCTTGGGTTCATTCTTCAATATTGAATAGAGGTCTCTATCTCTCTTTCTCTCTTCCTCTCATCTCTATCTCTCTTTCTTTCTTCTTCTCATCTATATCTCTCTTTTTCTCATCTCTATCTCTCTATCTCTCTCCTCTTCTCATCATTATCTCTTTTTCTCTCTCTTCTTCTCCTCTCTATCTCTCTTTCTCTCTCTTCTTCTCATCTTTATCTCCCTCTGTTCTTCATCTGACATAGTCGACGAAGTTAGCGTCGACTGCATCTTCTCTGTCTTCTCTCTCAGACACAGTCAGCGAAGCCTAGTGTTGACTTCATCTTCTCTCTCTTCTCTGGCAAACACAACTGATGAGGCCTAAAACTGACTGCATCTTCTCTCTTTTCTCTGTCAGACACAATCGACAAAATCTAGCACTGACTGCATCTCCTCTCTCTTCTCTATCTAATATAGTCGGTGAAGCCTAGCGTCGACTACATCTTTTCTCTCTTCTCTTTCCACCCAAGCCGGGGATGCCTAGCACTAACTGCATCTTTTCTCTCTTCTCATTCCAACCCTGCCGGTGATGCCCAACGCCAACTACATCTTCTCTCTCCTCATTTCTTAAATACAGTCGACAAAGCCTAACGCTGAGTGCATCTTTCTCTCTTCTCCTTTCAACCCAGCCGAAGATGCCTAGTGCTAATTGTGTCTTTGCTTCTTTTCCTCTTCTAACACAGCCGGCGATGGCTAGTGCCGACTGTGTCTCTCAAATTTTTTTCCTTCCTTCTCTCTTTTCTCACAATTTTCTCCTTCTTTTTTTCTCTTCTTCTCTTTCTCTCTTCTCTTTCTTGTTCTCTTATTTCTTACTCTCTCTTTATGTTTTTTATTTATGTTATCCTTTCGTTTGATCAAGAAGGGTTGAGATTAACCTCTTATGATAGTCCTGTCGTCTAGCCGTAATGTTGTTGTTTCAAAATTACTGTGCTCGCTTTATTGCCACAACAGATTAATCATCGTGCCTAGCTAGTCAGTATTGATATTGATGTTTAATGGTAATCCTGTGAGCTGGTCTGAGTTAGCAAGCCCATTTTACTACTACATCAAGCCAATTATTCACTAACTTAGTCACTCCGTTGATCTCCCCGCCTAATCAAATTCTTCTCTCCCCCATTCTTCTTCTCTTATTCTTCTCTTCTTATTTTGAGTGCGCATGCTTGTGTACGTTCCCCAAAGAGGAAAAGGTGAGGTCCGTCGTCCCACCTGTCTTATAATATTTTCCATAAGAAACTAGGAGAATATAAGCTAAGGGAGGCAATTTCGAACCAATTTTCACTGACGTGCTGCTTTCTTCAAGATTTAAGAGGGCACCCATGCGAGCCAGTCCGAGTAACTCCCGAACCTACCTTAAATTCCTCTCTCACCAGTTAGTAACACTTGCCCTCATTGTCGAACGAGGATCCCAAGAGAACGATCTCAAAAGTCCCGGGTCTCCTCTGAAACTAGAGACACGTTTCCTCCGATCGTGAACAATCCAGAGGGCAAGATGGAGGCACCTAACCAATGATTCAAAAAGCTGCCCAGATCCGTCTGATGAGGGGAACGACCTTAAAAGTCCCCTACCTTCTAACCCTTCTCCCTCTTCTTCTTTTTCTTCTAATCCATCCTCCTCTACGTATTCGGTAGGTACAATTTTGATATGTACGGATTTCGAGGCTCTCGATAGGGAACTTGAAGAGTCCAACATAAGCAGGATGAAACGAAAGCCTTGAGAAAGACCTTGGTACATGTGGCAGGATTCCTATCAGTTGCTGATGCCCTGGAAGCTAGAGCTAAAGCACAACCATCCTCTTCAATGAAGCACAAAAAGTCGAAGCCAAAGAAACCCCAGTGGCCCCGTGAGCCCGATTTTGAGCAGAGACTGGGAGAGTCAAGAGGGCAAAGTATCTACTCTCAGGAAGCTTGCCACATGATGCAAATCTCAGGAGCAACACCCATCATGGGGCAGATAAATCTCAGATTGGGGAGGATGCTGTAACCTCTACCGTAGAAGCTGGGCACCTTAAAGTTCCTTAGTCCGCCACTGCCCCCTAACTCAAAGACTAATTTACCTATTTTACAGCTTCCTGGGCTCCTTCCCAATCCTAATACCTCAAACAGTCCACTTATTTTCCAATTCCAGGGGACAACTCTGATTCTATATACTCAATCACTTCCAAATAAACCTCTTCCACTCAATCATGCTCCTCAACCCAACACACCACCCAAACCAATGGAAAGACTAGGAGCATAAGGCCTTGATAAAGAAAAGGTAGAATGTGATGTGATAGGGCATCTACGGAAGCTTCCAGCTCTCCTTAGTATCTACGACACCCTCATGCTCTTGAAGGATTACCGGATGGCTTTGGTTCATGCTCTCTCTAAGCCAGAGATGTACGAGACCGAAGTAGAACCTATTGAAGTGGACCCGGCGATTTTAGAAGGATATATGCCAATCACCTTTTTAGAGGATGATCTGCAGTGGGGAGAAAATTTTCATAATCGCCCTCTCTTTGTCACTGTCGAATTACATGCATGCCCCATCACGACTGTGCACAATGCTGATTGTGTTCTTAAAACATCTATCACCACGTGTGTTGTTGTCGCTCATACTGGCGCTGCATATGTCAATGTCGCTACTGGCCCGGACCATTGTCATACACTCCCCAAGATAATGTTGTGCATGTGTTGCCAACACTAGGTTTTCGCCATGCACGTCTCACAACTATCCCCAGTGGAGTAATGATCACACCATTTCCATTCATCCTCAGTTGAGTTGCACCCATGTCATGACTTGTCATCCCTCATGGAGTCAAGAACAAGTTATTGTCTCTTATCCCTAGTAGCAATTACACTCGTACTACAGTCCATTGATCCCCAACAGAGTTAAAGGTCATGCTTACCCCTTTGATCCCCTGTGGGTCAGTCTCACACCAAGCTGTCTTAGCCTCAAGAGTCGGGTTACCTTCCATGAGCTTATTCCCTATGGAGTTTCATGTTGTTTCACCTTGGAGTCACACTCGTCCCCTAATCCCTAGTGAAGTCTGCTTCCCATCTAAAACCCCTGCTATCATCCCCTAATCCCTAGTGAAGTTTGCTTCCCATCTCAAACCCCTGCTATCATTTTATTCGCAGGGAGTCAAATTACCATTCATAGACCTATTCCCCATAAAAGCTTCACCTACTGGGCGACCATGTCATGGTCCGGGCTGCATCACCTTAAACTGCACAGCCTTAGTCTAGATGCACGACCCTAAACTCCATGGTCCAAACTATATAGCCTTCAACTATAGAGGAGGTCTAGTTGCACAACATTTAAACTGCATGGTCCTAGCTACATGACTTTAAACAGCATAGCTATAGTCCAAGCTATATGACCTTAAACCATAGTGCACGTCCTGGCTACATTACTTTAAAAGGGTTTGCACCATGATCCAAACTATATGACCTTAAACTATAGTGGAGGTCTAGTTGCTCGACCTTAAACTGCATGGTCCTAGTTGCATGACTTTAAACTACATAACCATGGTCCAAGCTATATGACCTTAAACCATAGTGCACATCCTAGCCGCATGACTTTAAACTACTTTGCATAGGTCCTCGAGACATGACCTTAAACACACCCCACACACACACGCACACGCCTTTTACGTGAATCTTCATGCATGACTTCCCTAACCGACCCGTCATGTGTGCGCTTCACCTTCATTACCTCCTCAATGAGCTCATTCATTTCATCATCCTTCATCATTTCCCAGTGAGTCTCACCCATGCTCACAAAATGGCAAGCCATCCCGCCAGTCATACTCGCTGTAAGCTAGTGGGTCATCACTTTTCACCTTCCACCCATACATCATCCATCTTTTATAGGCAGCCTCATGCCATCTCCCCAAAGTGAGTCAAAACCACCACCATACTCTCTTCATGGCCTCCACAGACCGCCATTCATCACCACCATGGTCCAGCTGTATGACCTTAAACTATGGTGCACGTCTTGGCCCCATGACGTTAAAAGGCTTCGCACAGGTCCTGAAGGCATGACCTTAAACATGCCTCATAAAACAAAAGGGGCATGGTGTATACCTGGGCAAGGGAACGCCATGAGTAAAAACGATAGATTGACGCGGCCATGTAACCATGAGAAAAGAGTTCCGTGAAAATAACCCGGGCATGGTGAAAACCCCAAATGGCATTGTGAGTAAAAATGGAAAATAAGGGTGGACATGACTGAAAGGTCATGGGTAAAAGAACCTTAAATAAAAGGAAGGTGGTGAAAACCGTCTCTACGATGTCACTTCCCAAATCCAAGTGAAAACCCACAAAAGGGTGCTTGGACCAATAAGAAGGTTAATGCAGCATTCGCCTCAACAAGCAGCTTCAGCCCACACTCAAAGAGAAAAATCCTTGGTGTCACAATACTAAGATCGAAAAATCCGAGCATCAAGTAAGATTCCGACAGCCTGAGTCCATTCGTAAAAAGGACTCGAAGGACAAAAAACTTGCTAAGAAGGCAGGACAAGTCTCATGAAGAAGAGCATTATTCCCACAAGGTCACTAACACACTTCAAAGATGTTGAAGACGCCCTAAGAAAGCCAAGTCAGCCATGACTTTGGACCTGTTATGCAGCAATTAGGATTGAATCCTCAGGGGTTGCTTAGGAAGAAGAAGAGAGGTATCTTGATTGTTGAAACTGCTAGCAGTGGGCAAGGGTTATACCTAAAGCCGGTCACCTTGATAAACTAAGGTAACCTTCCCTCCAAGGAATATCTAGTGCACAACACAGATGGATGCCACCAAAGGCCCTTCAGCAGACCATCCAGAATGAACAAAATCCTCGAAACGTGGATCAACACCAGAGGATACAAAAACCCAAACTAAATGGGAAAAATGCCCTTCAACACTGCACTTGATTGCCAAATGGGCCTTATTTTGACTTATGAGGTCCGTACAAAATCCCCAGCTTCAGAATCACAAACAGTCCACACAAGGGTGAGGACTTTGATAGGATCCCTCAAAATAGTCTCTTCTCCCCCTAAAGTCTCCACAAATGGACTTGTACATTGCATCCAAACGTCCAAGCATCCTAGTTATAACATTGCTTGAATCTCCTCGGTGTTCATGTGGTCTTGTGGCTGGGAAGAAAAAAATAACAAAGCTGAAGGAAATTTTTTGAATGTAGTCCTTCTCGCTTCTATTGAAACATAACATTTGGTGGGACAAGCTGTTTGAACACATTTTTCAGCACTTTGGCCCTTGATGTGGAATAAAGAGGAAGCAGGTCAATAAAGCCTCAACATACAATGAAATTCCTGAAAGTCTCAGAATGTCCTAAGCACTTCAAAAGGCCACCTATCAAGTTTCGTCACAATCCGACATGTCTAAGGCAGTGCAAACAAAGAAGCAATTTCAAAACAATCAGCCTCTAGCGCCCAAAAACAGACCCCATAATTAGAACTCAATTTTTCGTGCGTCAAACAGCTGTGGGACCACTACCATTAGATCCAACACGGTAAAAAACCCTTAGGGGTCAAGTTTGAGCTTAATCAGACATTCTAGGACAAAGTTACTGGTGAAGCATTAAAACGGGGTAGGTTGCACGCTTTTCCTGTGTACGGCCTCCCTGCACTAATCTCCATTAAAGGAGACTGGTGTGCACAGTCCTTAGTAGCAACTTTGAAGACCTGTATGTCATCGTTCTGAGTCAGATCACACTCAAATTTGGTGAGTGTGTTCGTCTCATCAAGAGGAGAATTTTGATATGTGGTACGACCCGTGACGATGCCCATGCAGGGAGAAAAACTAGAGATAAGTTGGCGATTAGTGAACATAATTTTAGAAAATTCAAGAACAACAGGCCTCACTCGAGCAACCATAGCACGGTGCTCACGTATTCGATTAATGCAAAACCAATTGCATTATGTTCGTAAGGTCAGAGGCCATTTATGGTTCGAACTCTGTGTATGATTAATGATTGGATTCGGCACACGAAGGAATCAATGTTGTCGTAGATTCTGGCTGCTGGATTTTCAGATTCCGATCAAAAGTCAAAAACTCAAGTTGACAAAATCTTCATTCGGACATGAAATTAAGTTGCGCTCATTGCAAGGTGATCATGACAGCATACTCAGTGTGATTCAAATAAGAAACTAAGGAAAAACATCAAGAACAAAACACACTATCGATCCGAAGTTTCCAAGATCTATACAAATTTTGACTTGCATGATCGTCGCCCAAAAACGTGATTCATGGCTCGAAGTTAGTATCAAATCAATCGCCATGCCGACCCTTACAAGAAAGCAATCATCTTTCGGTCAAACAAACGCCGGAGCAACCCCGGATCATCCATGAAAGATCATGCAAGTTTTAGGGCAGCAGCAAGGACTATTTTAAAATTTAATGTATTGTTGAGCAAAGGCAAAGTAGTCCTTTTGCACCCAATTTTAGAATTATTTTAATTCAATTAAGTTATAATTATCATCAATTTAGGTAGTTTTTGGGTGTACACCTATGTTTGGGCCCAATTCTATCATCAATAAAATTTGAGAGTTTTTACATTGAAATTGTGGGTACGTCTTGGAGGGAGAGAGAGAGAGAGAGAGGAAAGAGAAGAAAAGTTTGGTACCCTTTGGTGAAGGTAATTTTCTCTCTCCTCCTCTCATCTCTCTCTTTCTCTCTCCTCCTCTCATCTCTCTTTCTCTCTTGCTCTCATCTCTCTCATCTCTCTCTTCCTCTCATATCTCTTTCTCTCTCTTCTCTTCTCGTCTCTCTTTCTCTTTTCTCCTCTCATCTCTCTCTTTCTCTCTCTTTTCCTCTATCCCTATCTTTCTCTCTCCTCTCATCTATATCTTTCTTTCCTTTTTTTTCTTTGATTTTCATTATCCACTTTCCTTCTCTCTCCTATCTTTCCTTTCTTCTTTATTCACTTTCATTCTCTCTCTTTCTTCTTTAATCATGCATGGTGTAGCCTATCCTCGAGTGTGATGTCCTTCTACCTCTATGGCATAGATAGTGAGCAAGGCCTTAACTCGAGTGACGGGCCGGGCTTCTATCAAAGTTCCTCTTATTCCCCTGTATCATGGACGGTGGAAGCTCATCACCATCCATGTCTTCTCTCTCTTCTAATTTCTCTATCATGAACGGTAAAAACTCATCGTCGTCCATGTTTTCTCTTTCCTCTTCTTTTCTCTATTATGGACTATGAAAGCTCATCGTCGTCCATGTCTTCGCTCTCTCGTAAATTCTCAATCCTATCATGAATGGCGGAAGCTCATTGCCGTCCATGTTTTCTTCCTCCTCTTTTCTCTATTATGAACGGTGGAAGCTCATCGTCGTCCATGTTTTCACTCTCCTAACTTCTCAATCCTACCATGGACGGTGGAAGCTCATCGCCGTCCATGTTTTCACTCTCCTAACTTCTCAATCCTACCATGGACGGTGGAAGCTCATCACCTTCCATGTTTTCTCGCTCTTCTTTTCTCTATCATGGAAAATAGAAGCACATCATCGCCCATGTTTTCTCTCTCTTCTCTTCTCTACTATGGATGGTAGAAGCACATCGCTGCCCATGTTTTCTCTCTCTTCTCTTCTCTATCATGGACAATAGAAGGACATCACTGCCCATGTTTTCTCTCTCTTCTCGTATCTATCATGGACAATAGAAGCATATCACCACCCATGTTTTCTCTCTCTTCTCTTGTTTGTCATGGACAGCAGAAGCATATCACTGCTCATGTTTTCTCTCTCTTCTCTTCTCTGTCATGAACAATGGAAGCACATCGTCGACCATATTTTCTCTCTCTTCTCTTCTTTCTCATGGACGGTGGAAGAACATCGTTGCCCATTTTTTCTCTCTCTTCTCTTCTCTATCATGGACGACGGAAGCCTATCACCTCTCATATTTCTTTCTACTTTCTCTCTCCTCTGTCATGGTTGGTGGAAGTCCATCGCTGTCCATGTTCCCCTTCTCTCTTGTCTCCCCCTTTCTTCTGTCTTCTTCCCCTTTCTTCTTTTGTCTTACCGCTCCTTTCTTCTTCTTCTTTTTCTCTCTCTCTCTTTACTCTCTTTTTCTCATATGCACGACATCAGTAGTACTGTGCATGCCTTTCCCTCTCTCTTTTCTGTCTTCTCCTTCTTTCCCTCTCGTTTGATCAAGGGAAGCTAAGTCAAGCGCTACCATGATAGTCTCATCGTCTAGCAGTGTTGTCGTTGTGCCGGTTTTAGTCATTATGCTCGCCTTACTGCCCCCATAGGCTAGCCACCATTCTAGACCAATCAATGATCATTCTGTCATCTAGTAGTATTGTCGTTGTGGCGGTCTAGTTACCGTGCCTGTCTTGTTACCACGACAGGTCAATCACTTGCTGGTCTAGCTATTGTGTTAATCTAGCCACCTAGTCAAATTCTTATCTCCCCCATTCCCCTATTTTATCTCTCTCTGCTTCTTCCATCTATTCTCTTTCCCCTTTTTTCCTCTTTTGAATGTGCATGCTTATATGCATTCGCCCAAAGACAAGGAGGGGTCACTTGACCCACTTGTCTTGAAAATTAACCGTGTGTGTGTGATTATAGAAACAAGAGAGTACAGGCCAAGGGAGGTGATTTCAAACCAGTTCTATGACTGGGGGACATTCTTCGTGATCTAATAGGGTGCCCATGCGAGCCATCCCAGGTAAGTCCCGATCCCACCTTAAATTCCTCTCTCATCGGTTGATATACCTTTCCTCGCTCCAGAGCAAGGTTCTCGTTAGAGCGATCTCACAAGTCCTAGGTTCTCCCGAAACCCGAAACGCGTGGCACCAAATCATCTGGATCTAGAGGACGAGATCGAGGCACCTAACCTGTACCCTATGCCACTTAACATAAGGCATCCGTCATAAGAGGGCTATCTCATGACATTTACACTCGTCAATTAACATTCATAACTCATAATCTCACTCATGCAATATGTATTACAGGGCTATGACAGAGCATATGCATTTATCAAATCATCACTTATTGCGTAGTGGCATAGAATTATTCGAACAATTCCATGGCAATAACACTCATCATAGGGAGGCCATTCAATAACATTTAGTTTTATCAGTTATCATTCTATACACTTGTTACATAAAAGCATCAGTGAATCATTCAGCAAGTGAATATAATTTCATTTCATCCACCACTACGACACCCTCATGGGAAAAAGCACTATTTTCAAACGATGGAGAGCTTTAGTGTGGTTTAGAAGTTGATTTCGAAATAGACTCACTTAAGGCTTGTCTAAAATTGAATGTGCACATTTGAACAGAGTTTAAGTGTGTAACCATTTATTTCTAAAACCAATACAAATCTGAAAATCTCCATGTTATGTAACAGTGATGTACCCCCTTTCTTGAAGGCATAACTCCTAATCTAGAGAGACTCTCAAACTGATTAAAGCATGAAACTCTAATTTTACACATAGATCTTTAAAATGGTGGCCGTTTGAAGATGTTTGGAGAACATTTGATAGGCCAAAAGCTTGGCACAAAGTGAGTGACAGTCGCTGGAAGTTTTTGCAACTGTGAACAATAATATACCCTCACATTTTGGGGTATAACTCACAACCTATAGGGGATTTAAAAAAGTGTTCGACATACAAATTTTAGTACATACATGGATATTTCAAGCGACTATGGTTTGGAAGCATTTAGACTCCGTTGGGTTAGTCAGAGCTTGTGACAACAGAGGTATCAGCTGTGAAATCCTGTGAAATCTGTAAACAGTGACCTATATGAACAATTTAAAGCATAGGTCATCATTTATGAAGAATTTGGACAAGGTTAAAACATAAACATCATAGTAGACACATGTATCTATCAAATGTAGGTTATTTGAGAGCATTTGGATATCATCTGATAGGTCAAACGTTTGGTACAAAAAGAGTAACAGTCTAGGAATGTTCTTCAATCTTTTAATAGTGATATACCCACACCTTTTGAACCATAATTTCTAATCCATGGGAAATTTGAAGATGATATAAAAAGAAACGTTGAAGTCAACAACCATATAATTTATTCAAAACCAGTTTGGGTCCATTTGAATGTCGTTTGGCCACTGAAGAGTTTGATGCAAGAGCCATCATAGTTTTTGAAATTTGCCTTCTCAAGTTTAACATACGTTCAAGAACATTCAATACTGCATTAGCTAAAGCAAATCATGATGCAAAACCAAGTACATATTAAACTGTTTCCATAAGTCAACTACTTCACACATTGCCACCACAAATGGAATCATATACAGAACTCAATTGATCATGGCTTCTGAGATTTCAAGCTCATCACAATGCATTCATACTCATACATTTCATCCTAGTATTTTTTCCCCATTTTCAACACTTAACATGAATTCCTACAACTTTATAGATGCATAATCACTAGACTCATTTACTTGATTATCACGGTGCTCCTAAACTCCACACACAAACTACTTCAACCTTCTTGGCAAGGCTCTCCAAAGACAGCAGCAAAGGGGTTAACACTTGAGTTCTAGAGAGAGAAAGTTGGGAGAAGAAGAAGGGAGATGAGCAAAAAGGTGGAGGAGTGAAGAAGAGTGGGTCTTAAGTACCTGTGGGTCGGTGGGTCTCACGTGGCGAACATGCACGGCTCTGAGAAGGGTGACACTGACATGTACGGCGCTGAGTTGACAGTTGTACAAGTTGACCAAGCACACACGACGTTACACTCTTGTCATGAACGACGTTGCTGATTTGCAGCACTGGCACATGCGGCGGTGCTCTCCCATTTCACAGACGGTGCTGACTTTTCAAGCGCGACGTTAATCTCGTGGCGTTTCCCTCTCACTTCACAGTTGGTGTTACCCCTTCTCTTCATAGCCTGCGCTACCCCCCTCACTTCACAGTAGGCGCTACCCCCTCACTTCATAGCCGACGTTTGTTCATTTCACATGTGGTGTTCCTCCCTTAACGTGAACGACTTTTTCTTTTTCCTTTGTTACATGCACGACGCTGCCTCACTCTCCCCTCTCCAAACGGTGTTGCTTCACACTCCTTGCTGTGAGTGTCCTTTTCTTTGACTCAAAATTGTTTTGGGTCGTTACAAATTTTTCATGGAAGGGGAAGAAGTCTTCCTCTAGTTAGGGGTTGGTTAAGCAACACAAGCCCATAACAACCTCCAACTACGACTCTAGGTGGGACCGTGCTTCCCTTCTTTCGCTGTGACTAAAGTCCTTGAGACTTCGTGACGAACGCTCTGCCCTTGCTTGGGATCTCGTCTCTTCTCGAGAAGTTGTCTCTTCTTCAAATAAGTGGTTAAATCGAATGAGGGTGTTTCTGACATCAGTTTGGACGATGCTGAAGTTGAATTGGCTCGATGGGCGGCCTTCGTGGCGAAACTCAAAGAGAAGGATGTTGATCCGAAGCCAAAGACTGAATACCCAAAATATTTTTAATTTTCTTTATTTTTTCCTTGGCATGAATAAGTTGATCTCATGATCATCATTATTTTTCAATAGTTTTATTTTCGTTGAAGTCTATTAGGACAGTAGAAATTTCGGTCTTGGGACCAGAGTTGATTGCGCAAGTGCATGTAATAAGCCCATTTTCAATGGATGAATAAAATCAAAATTTTGAGACATCTAGAATTTTATTTTCCATTTTGATTGGTCCTCTGGGATTGTGGAATTCCTTCTATTTTTTATTTTCTCCTTGTTGCTGCCCCTGTTGAGGGGTTCTTGTTCATCTCTACGTGCGCGTTTGATTCATGGAAGCATAATAAAACACTTTCTTTGCACACACTTTTCAAAACTGAATTCGTATACATTTAGTCCCCTAGTCGTAGGGTTTTTCTCTCGAATTCTCGGTTATTGGGTCGTCGTACACACACACATGGATGAGCTTGCCTCATTTTTCCTCAGGGGATATAGCTAAGAGAGAGAATGCTCTCAAACTAGCCAATGTCGTCATCGGCAAGTTTCACCCATCTCCGATATGTGGTAGTTGGTACTTATACTCAAACAACCATGGAGTGCCTGACTAGTTTCAAACCTTCATAACAGGCATAGGAAGTTGACCTCATGAACGATGTCAGATTGACTAACAGTTTAACCTCTTAGGCCTCATCCGGCTTTGAAATAAGGTGAGGCTACACCCGTGTCCTCTTCAATCCCCACTTTCAGTTTTGGCTTGGGGTGATTTAGAAACTGCCTTTGTTACGCCTTGCCCTTGACTTCCCAAGCCTTGGCCTAGTTCGAAGCCTTGGAAGAAGAGCATATGTCAAGCCTCGAGGGACCTGAAACAGTATCGATGTTGACATTGGATAATATAATTCATCGATGAGGAAACTTTGCAAGATTTTGGGAATAGGGTCGCCAGCCTCTAGGTGTAAGGTGGCACAATCGGCTTGCTCAAAGGTCCCATTACCTATATTAGGATTGAGGAAAGAAGGGGGTTCATCACATACCCTCGCGATGCCATTTTTAGTTGAAAATTTGAGGCATTGTGTTTACAACACAAAATCAGGGAGATCTGCGAATGTAAATCACTCTGATCTGACACTTTAGACTGATAAAAAATGAAATGAAAAATCAATTATAGAGAAAGTGGGAACATTAGAATTTAGATCTGCTCAGAAACGAGCAGATCTGCTCTCAGATCTGTGGCGGAGCTAACGTGATCCAAAGCATTTCAAAACATGATTTTTAAAACAGTATTTAGATCAAAATAAAATAGAAATGATATGAGAACAGTAAAATAAAAAAAGGAAGAAGGGAAGAGAAAATATCGAACTGTGTCGATTTGCCCTGGATTCTCGAGCCCTCGAGGGCTCGCCCGTATCAGAATCGGCTCCTTTTGCCCTTCTGATTCAGATATTGATCAGCAAGTCCCTGTGGTAGTTGTGCCTTGGAAAATGTCTTGGAACTAGGATTCTTAGGCTTAGGTTAGATAGGGTTTTCTCTTTGAGTTTTTCTCTCAGATCTCTATTTCCTGTAGCTCTCTAGGGTTTCTAATCTCTATCTCTAGGGTTTTTTATCTCATCACAAAAAAACCTCCCCCAATTTCTCTCTCCGTCCCCCACTAAATGGTCCCCAAAAAGATCCTCAAAAGGGGGCCAAATTTGTGGGGGAGAATCAACTCACGCAGCAAACAAATCCCCCCAGTCAAAGATACCATTTTGGGGAGGCAAGGGTCGTATAGCCCGAGCGGCACGAGACGTGCCACCAATAGCTGGGCGGCACTCCCCGTGCCGCCTAGGCGACAAGCTTTGTGTTGCCCAAGCCTGGGCGGCATGCCCCATGCTGCACAAAACAAAAATGCTCCAAATCAAAGTTTTTCTTTTCATGTGTGTTTGTCAGCCTCTTATGAAGCTTTCAGAGAAAATTTGGGTCAAAATAGATTTTTTTACTATTTTTAATGATTGTTTTTGCAAAACAGGGCATTTATAGAAATCTGGGTCAAAACCTGCAGGGTTCTGGGTAGGCAAACTGGTTCCGGATCACAAGGTAGGATATGTGACCTATGGATTTGGTTGTACTAGGTTAAGTGTGGTTCTAAGAGTCCAGAAACCGTAGAATTTAGGAGATTTAAAATGGGGTGTCTACACATTGATGGAGTGTAGAGGCGACCATGAGGTTTTCATGCAACCATGATCTTCCTAGTAGCATGTTGAATGAAGGTTTTATGTTCAAGAACTAAAAATTTCTCACTTGGACGATAGGGTCGATCTTGAGTGTGAGAGGTAGTATGCCTTCTGTTTGCCTCTTGGTCCCATCGTATACAGCGATAGTTAGTTGACATGGCTCGTAGTCCTCCGAGCTTTTTCCTATCAGGTTCACTATTTTCATAGGGCATATGTTTTAGGCTGCCCCATTATCAACAAGTACTCTCCGTATCTCATATCCTTGCATGAAAACGGTGATGTCCAGTGGTTGGACATGAAAGCGGCTGAAGCTGGCTAAGATGTCATCGTCCATAAACATGATTGGCGTTGGTGCCATCAGTTGGTTGTCCATTCCTTACAACTCATCGGCAGTGTGTTGCAACAGGATGTGTGTCTTGTTGAGGACCTTTTCAATCTAGGCTCTATGTGCTGGTGAATTGGTAAGTAGCTCCAAGATGGAGATTTGAGCCTGGATCCTCCCGAGATGAGCAGGTAGATTGGAGGTGGTTGCAGATCCTTGGATTTCTTTATTCGGTTTGTGATCTACAGCCCTTGCTGGTTGTCTGACTTTTGAGGTGTTTCCCATTCTTTCGTCGAGAGTAATGGTCATCAATTGAATGGGTTTGAATACTCGTCCTCTTCGGGTTAGGGAATCAACTTCCTCAGTCTGAAGCTCGACAAGGTAAGCCCTAACGAGAGTAATGGGAGATTTCGAGGTGTTGGCCCCTTGTTTGGGAGATGACGCCTTTTCATTGATTCTGACCATATCGATTTCTAACATATCATCTTCACCATATTGGTCCCATTTGGGAAGGTTATCAAGGTTTGGAGGTGAGGGGTTTCCTCTTAGAAGGCTCAAAAGATCTTCTTCGGACTCTTGAAAGTGATGATCACAAGCAAATATGAATTGACTGGGATCATCTTCTTTGTCTCCACTCTCAATCACGTGAATGATGATGTTCTCTTTTGAGTTGTCTTGAGCTCCTGGCTTTTCGGTGGTTGTGACCATATTTTTTAGGGAGAGGATTTGTGAAGATACCTATCTTTTGTTAGGTTCTTCGATAGGTTGATTTCTTGGTGCGATAGTGATGTCCCCCTATAGATTAACCCTTGAATCACCCGTTTCAAATACAAGAAGTTTTAAGTATCATGAGCATGGTTTTGATGCCATTTGCACCACTTGCTCTTATCCATGACTTGAAATGGTGGTTCAGACGGTGGCGAGAGATAAACCATATTTTTAGCCAGGAGTAATTTCAGCACTTTTTCTAATGGGCCTTTGAGAGGGGTGAAATTATCCTCTCGCCTTTAGTTATTATTTTGAGCGTTGGCTTTAGGCTGACCCCCTTTGATTTTGGTTCCGATTGTTGTGCTGAATGGCTGAATCTTGGGCCCGTCCATTAACGACAATATCATTAACCTGACCGGAAGCATTCCCTTTGTTATTATTTTTGTTCTTAGTTTTGGATTTCTTATCGATATATTGTCGGCCCTGGTGCTGAAGGGTGTCCCTATGGCCCTTTCATGTCGTGGAACGCGCTCAATCATGGAGTCGAAAGAGTGGGGGATAAGACCTTGGCGGAAGAAGGTCTTGTATTCAAGAGCAGCATTCTCTAAGGCCATGGAGATTTTGGCTAGTCCGTAAGTGGACATTCTTTGACCCGCATCGTTGCCTCACGAAATTGATTGATGAAATCCTCGAAGGATTCTCCTAGGTTTTGTTTCATTGCACTGAGCTAGCCCAGGGAGAGAATTCTTAGTGTCAACCCGTTGTAGTGAGAGACGAATAGGTTGAACATTTCGTCTGGAGTTATGTGTGGTTGAGCGGATATTATTCTCTGATTCCAGTTCAAGGCCGTGCCGATCAATGTTTGTGAAAATATGACCTTCAGCTGGTTAGGCTTGTCCCGCAAAGCTCGAATGGAGAGGAGGTACGCATTGATGTGAGTATCTGGATTGCTCTTCCCATTGAGCTTGTTTCTAGATTATGAGATGACGATTCCCAAGGGAAGGTCTTCCATGCCTCCAAGGCTCTCATGAACATAGCCTACAGGAGTAGAATTTCTTGCATGCTCATTCTTACAAGCATATCCTGCATTGCTTTTATGGTGCCTTTGTGTTGGGTATTTGGCATGCAGTAGGCCCACTGATTGTTGGGTTCCCAAGCGTAGACTGATGAGTTAAGACTTGGGGTACATGTTGGCCTGCACGGGCCTGAGATTGATGAGCCGCAGTCACTAGGGTGGTATAATACATTTGTGTCTGAGGGGCATACTAACCCACAGGCGTCACCACCGGTTGCAGAAATTACACTATTTGTTGGACCGGATGAGCTAGAGGGACCGATTGAAGAATCGAGTGACTTAGTTGTGCTAGGGGTTGACCTATACCATTAAGTTGATTTGGGATTGACCCGTGAGCTAGGGCATGAATTGTGTAATGTAGGTCAACTAGACCTTTAAGGGCATCTTGGACGCCCATCTCGCTTAAGGGTCGGTCTGGATTGACATCTCTGGTTCGTAGAGTGTTCAGGTCATCACGGGTTGTACTATGGTGGCTCGAGGTTGGGTTAGATCCCTTAGACTTATGTGGGTCTTGGTTTTGAGATCGTTGTGCCCCGAGGTTATCTTGGTGCGACTTCTAGGAATTGGCATTAGAAACGGCATGAATGTCTTCCCTCTCTCCACTTCTACTTTGATTACCTAAAAACCCCTGTAGGACGACGCCACACAGATTTTAGGATCAGGAGTGGAACCTTGAGACTCTGCCTTTAATTGAAGACCTGGGTGTTGGATAATGGATTGACTTGAGTTCTAGCCGTAAACTCAAGGGATTGTGGCATATTGGTCCCTAGGTTTGGGCAGGTTAGGCTTAGAGTCAACCGTGGAGCAATCATCATAGTCGCCTTAAGTGACTGACATGGTGATTGCTTTTGGTGGAATTCTAGAATCTAGACTTAGGTAAGATCTAGACTCGATGACTAAGGGCAAACCTAGCCTGACTCTAGGGGCACAACCTTAATTGAGACCTAGGTTAAGACTAGACTAGAATCTAAACTTGCTAGACTCAATGGGTTTTGGTTTAGACCTTGAACTAGGGTAAGACTAGTCGAGCTCTAGAGGAATCTTTAAGCTTAGACGTATGCTAAAACCTAGACTAAGATCTAGACTAGATGGGTACGACTCTCGGCTAGGACCAAGAGTGAGTCTAGGTTCGGACCTAGGTGTGAGCTTGGTTCGGACTTGGATTGAGCTGGAAACAAGCCTAGGCTTGGACTTAGAGGGTTGTGATAATCAGATCAAATATGGACCCAGACTGGATCAAAGATGAACTAGAAGCGAGCTTTTAGCTTGCACTAAGAGGGAGCCCAATCAAGGTGAAACCTAGTTCGGACCTGGGCTAAGCTGAGTAAAATCTTGGACTTGGACCCAGAGAATTTTGATGATCGGATCAAGTATGGACCTGGACTGGATCAAAGATAATCTAAGAACGAGCTTTCAGCTCGGACCGAGAGGGGGCCTAAGTTCGAACCAAGGTAGAACTTGGTTCGGACCTTGACTAAGCTGGGTATAAGCCTGAACTTAAACCTAGAGAATTTTGATGATCAGACCGGGTATGGACCTAGACTGGATCAAATATGAATTAGGAACGAGCCTTCGGCTCGAACTGGGCGGGGGCCTAAGTTTGGACCAAGACGAAACCTGGTTCGAACCTGAGCTAAGTTGGGTATAAGCCTGGACTTGGACCTAGAGGGTTTAGCTCGAACCAATAGCGGGTCCGGACAGAGAACTAAGATTAACCAGCAGAAATAAGCAGGCACAACACACAAAAATGATTGACCTAGATTATAGGTAGGCTTGGCTTGAGAGTGGGTTTCTAACATTGAAATGCGGTTGGGCTGATAAGTGTCCCCACATAGGTCCTAGCCTCTTGTTATAGGATTTTCACCAGGTCCTACTAAACGCAGAGTTGCTTTGAGGCTAAGGATTATTGAGGCGCGCTGATAGTTGAACTTACGTGAAGCCCAACCGCTTCAACTCTCAAAACTAGGTTCCCCTCATGTCATTAACACAAATTTTGGGGGTTTTTAAAAAATTTGTTTATTGGTTTCCCGAGCATTCCTAGTCCGGTGTGGGCTGGAGTGTGTAAACAAGCATGCAATAAAAAATAATTGTCAAGCACACAATGCAATGAAGAAATAAAACGAGCACTTGACACTAGTCGTGCCTAGTGATGCACGCTTCGAGGCAAAGCTCGCTCGAAGCACAGTCTAGATGAAGGGCTAAGCAGCCCCTAAGAAGGTACAATTCAGAGAGGGTGCAAGCAACCCTCAATGTATTTTTTAAAAATTGTTTTTAAATTTTTTTAACTTTGATTAAACACAGTTAAACTAAGCATGGTGAAAGCAGGTAAAACATGATTCCAATCAAAATTAGCAACCTAAAATAAAATAAAAAAGCCTGGAACAAAACAGACCTATCTAAAGCAAAGTACTGTTTATGTATTTTTAAAAAATTTATTTTAAGCCAAAAATTTGTGAACAGGAAGCCAATAGCCTCTAGAAGAGGCCTGTAGGGTTGCAGGAAATTTCTGGGACCTCTGCAACTAAGTAATGTGGGGGGTGTCGCTCAGGTGGCACTACTAGTGTCGCCCTTGCGGGCTAGGCGACACTGTTGGTGTCGCCCAAAAAAGTGTATTTTTTTATTTTTTTTAAATTTGATGAAAAAAGGTTACAATAAACTTGTAAAAGCTGGGAAAATAATATTTGGATGAAACAAATTGAAATAAAGTAGAAATAGAAAAGCGTAGATAGAATAGACCTACATTAAGAAAATATTTTTTTTGTATTTTTAAAAATTTTGTTTTGATCTGAACTTTTTTGAGCAATCACAAGAGAGTCCTTGGAACAAGATAGCAAAGTTTTAGAAAATTATGAGATTTCTGGATTTGGGCGATAGGGGGCGTGTCGCCCTGGACATGAGCGTCATTGATGGTGTTGCCCTGGCAACACTGTTGGTGTCGCCTAGGACAGACAGGGTTTCGCAGCACCAAAACCTTGGATCCTTGTCACAACAGATTTTTTTGACTATTTTGTTGTTGAAAACAGTAAAAAAAGTACTTAAAACTCGTGTTTTGGCACTTGGATCAAGCTCTAAATGCCTCACGGTGGGCATCAAACTGTTTACGATGAAAATGTGTCAGATCTTGTGACAATGATCCCTCGGATTTTAACGCCTTAAACTGATGAAAATAATATGGTAGAGAAAGAGGGGCAAATCAAATTCAGATATGAGCCCAGATCTATTCAGAAACGAACAGATCTGCTCTCAGATATGTGATAGAACCAGCATGATCCAAGACATTAAAACACGAATTCAAAGTAGCAAACTGACCAAAACTAATCAAAGTAAAATCAAAACAGTAAAATAAGAAGAAAGAAAGGGTAAGAGAACAATACCAAACTGGGCCGGATGGCCCAGAACCCTTGAACCTTCGAGGGTTCGCCCTTATCAAAACCAGCATCCTCTTTGCCTCTCTGATTCAGAAGTTGACCAGAAGATCTTTGATTGAAAGGGTTGTTGCACCGTAGAGATGCTTTAAAACTAGGGCTCCCTAAGTGTAGGTTTATGTTTCTCTAGCTTACGGTTAGGGTTTTTCATTAAGTAAAGGGGCTAGGGTTTCAATCTTCCTTTCTCTTAGAAGAAGTCTCTCTCTGCTAAATGGCCATGAAAAAGGGTTTATAAAGGCCAAGGATCAGTTGGGAAGGGCATCCTTCTATAACCAGCAGATCCTCCAACCAAAGTTACCATTTTTGGGGATTCGAGTTTGAGAGACACTCCTAGGTCATCCAAACAAAGATGGTAAGAACTCCACAAAAAGGCAAGAAATCAACGCTCAAAAGAAATTTCCGATTTGGACCTTAACAAGGTTGGGAGACACTAGTGGTGTCGCCCTAGTTGGTTGGGTGGCACCGCTCGTGTCACCCAGTCTAGGCTAGGTGACACTTCTAGTGTCGCTCAAACCAAAGTTGGTCCAAACTGAAAAATTCCACTTCAGGTGTGTTCCTCAGCCTCTTGTAAAGCTCTTAGAGAAATTTTGGGTTAGAAAGGATTTTTCTAGTATTTTTAATGATTTTTTGGCAAAACGGGGCGTTTGCAGGTTTTTGTGTCAAAACAGGGTATCTACAGGGTTTTGGGTGGGCATAATGGTTCTAGGTTGTCGGGTAGGACATGTGGACTATGGATTTGGGTTTACTAAAACAGTGTGGTTCTAAGGTTTCAGAAAACCACAAAATTTGCTTGATTTAAAATGGAGGTTCTACATGGGGCTACTTGTATTTCAAACTCTGTCTCCCTTACTGAGGGAAGAGAGGTTAAATCTTTAGGGATGACCTCTGGATATTTTATCAATATTGGTATCTGTTCTAACTTGGATTGGACAACTCGATTTTCTACTACATAAGCCAAGTATCCCATACATATCTTGGCCAACAGGCGGGAAGTTTGAATGGCTGAAATGATGTGTAGAGGGGAAACATCTTTGATACTCATAAAACTTAGTTCAAGTTGGTTCGGGCGTCTAAAAGTTATAGTCTTATCATGGTAATTTACTGTAGCATGGTGTGTGGACAACCGATTCATGCCCAAAATTACATCAAAGTCTTGGATGTCTAACAATATTAAATCTATAGGCAGCACACACCCTTCAAGCAAAATCCCACAGTGGTTGTAAACAATATCAGTTTCTATATATTCCCCCATACGTGTGCATACTACCAATGTCCAATCAAGAAGTGAAGGTCTAAGATTTATGTGGCATGCAAAGTGAGGTGCAACAAAAGAGTATGTATATCCAGAGTCATAAAACTTAGTTCAAGTTGGTTCGGGCGTCTAAAAGTTATAGTCTTATCATGGTAATTTTCTGTAGCATGGTGTGTGGACAACCAATTCATGCCCAAAATTACATCAAAGTCTTGGATGTCTAACAATATTAAATCTATAGGCAGCACACACCCTTCAAGCAAAATCCCACAGTGGTTGTAAACAATATCAGTTTCTATATATTCCCCCATACGTGTGCATACTACCAATGTCCAATCAAGAAGTGAAGGTCTAAGATTTATGTGGCATGCAAAGTGAGGTGCAACAAAAGAGTATGTATATCCAGAGTCAACTAGAATTTTAGCTTCCATGCCACAAACGAAGAGCTTACCTCAGATTACTAAATCATATGCCTTGGCTTCTTGTTCAATGAGGGAAAATTCCCAACCTTGGATCTTCGATTGGTTTTTAGGTCCCTTCACTAGGCAATCTCTAATCTGGTGGCCATGTTTGCCACACTTGAAGCACGCCCCTATCCTTCTTTGACACTCAGCCACCAAGTGCTTGTGCTTCCCACAATGTGGGCATGTCGAGCGCCGATTCTCCCTTATGTCGCTTGGCAAGGTCCTTTGAATCTTCTTACGTCTGTGGTTATCTCTTCCCCTGAAGTTCCTCCTTGGTGGTGGTCGAGCCTTCCTTCCCAAGTTTCCAAATTTGGCTGGTCCCATCTTTCAGTTTCCCCCAACCGGGGTCTCTACACAATCCCTCTCTATCTTCATAGCCAAGTTTGCTAAAGGGGAGAAGGTTTTGATGTTCGCTGATATCACCCTCCCCCTTATTTCTGGCATAAGGCCCCTCTCAAATTTGTTCTCTTTTAGCCCCTCAGTATTCATGATGTGTGGCGCATACCTTGGCAGCTCAGCAAACTTAGCTGCATACTGCTCCACTGATAGATTTCCCTGTTTCAACTCAATGAAATCCACCTCCTTTCTTTCCCGTACAAAGTTAGGGAAGTACTTCTCATTGAATGCTTCTAAAAAATGTCCCCAACTTACTTCTGTCCCTGAATCCTCCCATGATTTCTTCACGGAGCCTCACCAGTGCTCAGTATCTCCCTCCAACATGAAGGTTCCCAACCTAACATTCTGTTCATCCGTACAATGTAACACCTCAAAACTCTTTTCTACTTGTCTTCTCCATCGCTTTGCTTTCACTACTCCCCCGAGCCCCAAGAAAGTCGGAGGAGCTAGCCTCTTAAACTTCTCTATCAGACTACTGTCATTCTGGTCAGAGGCAGCGATAGATGGGGCCGGCATCGCTTCTTTCATCATCTGGGTCATGGCCCCTAAATTTTTGATGAATTCATTGTGGGCCTTAGTTTCTCGTTGTTGGAGCTTACATTATTGACATGAGTCCTCGGCATCTCCAACCTAAGGCACAAGCACTCAGTTACTAATCTACCCAGAACTATTTTAAGGACACTTCTAAAAATTATTAAGCCAAGAATCCTATCTTGGCTGCTCTGCTACAATAACTATTACGATCTCGCCCCTTGACCCTACCATACCTTACTGGAGGCTGACAAAGTGCGGGATCACGACTGGAGGTCACCATCGTCACTGAGGTGGGAGTGGCTCAATGCGTGTTACAAGTGCAGAATCAAAGCAAACCACGAAAATTAAATAAAACTTATACATCATGCACCAATTAGAATAAAACCATTAAGTATTCATTCAAACTCCAAGATTCTTTACAATATTGTTTACGACTTATAAGCCTAACATAACAATTCATCAATCACGACAACACGGTGGCATTTCCATCATACACCTACTATATAGAAGGAATCCCTGATAGGTTTGAAGCTTCAAATGTCTGCCACCAGCACTCTGCTGCTCGATTCCCACAGTCAGGTACTATCACTCTACACAGATGAAAATAAGCGGAGTGAGCTATAAGCCCAGTAAGAAGATCACTACCCTTGTATTCCTACCTACATGCATATATATAATAACATGGTCTACGGTCTATCAAAAATCATACTGGCATCATAGATTAGGATCATCCATCAGAATATATATATTTTCCGTATAAAGAGAGTAACATTCGTATATCAGAGTATCAATTGTTCTTGAGATGGAAAATACATCTATGCTTATCACAGTTACAATCTGATGATCACACCTAATGCCTAACTCAAATAGGCTGAACATATCTATTTACTCCTGAAGTGAAAGCCACATAAATCAGGTTAAGCCAATTCCGTAACTTGGAACTTATGCCCTCGTTCATGAGGGAGGACAATGACAAATGGAGGTCCCATTCGTAATGCCTTCACTCACACACACAATCTCCAAAGCGCTTCGGGGTTTTCGATAGGCTGCAGGCTTGCAAGGCACGACCCTCTCCATACGCTTTCAGGCGAGAGGGCGTTACACTACCATTTGAGGCACTGATGCGTAGTGCCCATAACAATTTGGGGGGCGCGACCCTCCCTGTCATTCATAGTCACTTCTCAACTCCACTCCTATCATAGGAGTCGAGATACATTATACCCAACTATCAATGGAGGACCCATTGCATAGTGGTCATAGCACATATAACAGTTTCAATATAACAGAATCATAGTATCCACTACCTATGGAGGACCCCTTGCGTAGCGGTCATGACATAAATAATAGTTTCAATATAATAGATCATAATATCCATTACCAATGGAGGATCCATTGCATAGCTATCATGGCACTTATAACAGTTTCAATATAATAGAATCACAGTATCCACTAGCAATGGAGGACCCATTACGTAGTATTCATGGCTCATATAACAGTTTCAATATTAGTAGAATCACGGTATCCACTACCATTGGAGGACCCATAGCATAGGGTCATGGAACAAACAACAATTTCAATATAACAGAATCACAACATTAATCTGTGACACCGTATCAAAGTATCATATTTTCAGTATCATGATATCATATTTTCAGTATTACATGGTTAAGTGCTTCGATTCTGCCTTCCTGATGTAGATGATCTAGGGCACGTATCTCGGGTTTCTAGCAAACTCGGGATTTGAGATCCCTCTCTCAAAACCTTGCTACAGGGTAAGGGTAGGTATACCAACCGATGAGAGAGGAATTTAAGGTGGGTTCGGGATTTACTCGAGCTGGCTTACTTGGGCGCCTTCTTAGATCACGAAGAAAGCCCCCCAGCTGCTTTAGCTGGTTCTGAATCGCCTATCTTGACCTAAAATCCTCTTGTTTTCTGCACAACACTTCTTTGGTTAATTTGCAAGACAAGTGGATCAAAGAGACCCACCCTTGTCTTTGGGCAACATACATTTATACAAGAGGACGATGAAGCATAAGGTTCAAATAAAGATAGAAAAGGGAAGAAAACTTGACAAAGAGGCGAGACTAGCATGACAGCCGCGAAATTATCGACTCGAAGTGGTAGCAAGATGGGCATGGTTCTTAGAACCAGCATAATAGCAATACTACTCGAAACCGAGACCGATATGGCAGAGCTAGTCTAAGTCTACCCTCAGTCAAGTGAGAAGAGAAAAGACAATGAAAAGAAGACACGAGACAACAGAGAGGTGGGGCCTTGATGGAGTTAGGCATTGTCACTCATGACCATGGACTAGCGGTGTTGTGGCCCTTGAGCGGCAGTAATCACTATTGCTCATGGCTAGAGAGTGAGAAATGAACTACGGACGGTGCTAGACATCGTCGTTGACAACATAAGGAGACAACAAGCCACACGTGCGGCGATAGTCTCTGATGAAGCACGCGACAATTCTCAAAAGGCGCACAACGATAAGTGTGGGGTGCAGGAAGGATGTCGATAAGCACTGAACATGTGAAGGAAGCTCGCAGATGACGATAGATGTTGTCGAGGCCTCTAGCGGGCGGCGATGGGTATCGCCGTCTGTGATAGACGCGCAAAAAGGGGAGGACCCTTAAGGGAGGCAACGAGTTTCGCTGTCAGGGTTTTTCACTAAGACGTTGAAGCTATGTCTGTGGACGACGATGGGCAGCGCGCCATCTACAGGCCTCACTAGAAGAAAGAGATAGAAGAACATAAGGAGAAGGAAACTCGCGCATGGCACTGCTATCGCCATGCGCGACATGTGAGACCTCAGGGGAGGCATGCACGACACTGCCACTATCGTGCATGACCTCTATGAGGAACTCAGACGGGGAAAATGGAGAAGAGAGGAAAGAAAAAGAGAGAAGAAGAAAAAGAAAAAAGAAGAGAGAGAAGATTTACCTCGAACCTAGGCGTACCATTCAAAAGTTTCTCTCACCTCACTGATTTGATACCAAGTTCGAGCCATAGATAGTGTTTTTAGTGCACAATCGTGTGACTTGAAAATTGAATGGATCTTAAAACATCGAATCGATAGTGTACTTGTTCCTTGATGTTTTATGATGATTTCTTCACTGAATTACACTGAGCATGCCGTTACGATCGCGGGGCAACAAACAAAGCTCGATTTCGCGCCCGAACAAAGATTTTGCAACTTTGAAATTTTGGCAGGAATTTGGAATTATGACGACGGAATTTGCAAACGCTTCGTCGGCTTTGTATGCAGAATACAAATTTTTATCATGTACGAGGTTCGGGTTAGCGATAGTCAGAGACCTCATGCCTGCAATGGCTGTTGAATTTCCTGCACTTTCTTCACAGATCAACAACTTCTCTCTAGCTTTTCTTCTTGCTCAGGTATTGTCATGGGACGTGCCCATATCGAATCGCTCCTCTTGACTAGACGAACATGCTCAACAAATTTGAGCACGATCTGACTTGGGATGGGCGAGATATGAGAGTAGAAAGTCACTGTTCGTGACTGCCCCATTCATGGCATGGAGTTACTGAGTGGCAAGTCAGACTGGAGGGGTTCAGCCTGCCCCGACTGGACTTGAGCCTTGTATGCTGATCTAGTGAGGACCGGTTCTCAATGGTCTTGGTACCGTGGCTTCTGGGCTTTCATGACCGAGCAATATTCTTGGATCTACTTAGGTTTTGGAGTTTGGAGAGGGAAAAAGGGATTACGAGACAGGAGATCGCCAAGAGTGACCTCAACTGCCTTAGAGGCTTCTCTAGTCAGGATCTATAGGCCTCTTTTCTGCTTAATCATAAGGCGACTGTGGAGCTCATTCCAGAACCGAGCCTGAGACCTGGAATACCCCGCCTTCTTTGAACATGCAAGGGTTGTGTCTATCAACTGAAGCAGAGAATGGGGTCCCATGATAGCTGACAAGCTGGGTTTCCACTTTGGAGGCTGGAGGCCTCTGTTTGACATCAGACCATTGCCCCAAATTCCTTTATGGGGCCTGGGTATACGACTGGCATGAGGCTGGCTCAAGATGGTACTCTTAGGGAAGACCTTTGACTAAAAGGGCTTGAGATGCTTGCCTGGCATCAAAAGAGCGGCAAGGGAAGGAGCCGGTCCGTGATTTCGCCAGAGTTTGGATCCGAGAGGGACCTGCAAAGATGGTGCGTGTGAACCTTTAGAGTTAGTCGTCTAGGTGACTTGGGGGTCGACCCGGGCTTGATCAAGGGGTTCCACCTGAGGAGGTTGAGACCCTCGAGCTTGTATCTGTGAGGGACGAGGCAGATGCCCATCGCCCACGGGGTGAAGGTGCGTGTGCTGGGAGGGAAGACGAAGTGGTCGACCCTCATGTGGTCGAGGTGACGTAGAGCTAGCACTGCCCCAGGTTGTTGAAAGCAAATGCATGGTGCATGTAAGGTTCGACCAGAGAAGGCTTAACCTTAGATGCGGGCCCAAGGCAACTTGAGGGTTGCCCTGAGGTGTGGCTCAAGTGGATGGACTACTAGCCCTTGGGTGTGTGCAGGGGGTGAAGATCTCAAGACCTCCACCTCTGTGTGCCGAACCTTCAGATTTGGAGGTTCGAGGTGGTGAAGGAGCATAAGGGGTTGCCTTACGGCGAACCTTAGGAGCAACAACAACTCGCTTGCCTTCACGGGAATGGACAGGGCAGCCTTCCGGCGTACCTCAGTGATATGACTAGCAGTAGATTTTCCAGTAGTAGGGTGCGCAGCAGCATATGTGCTACCCATGTTAGGGGCCTTGGTGGAGAGTCCACCAGTGCAAGAAAGCGAGGAGGCAGGGACCTTTAAGTCCCCTCTCGCACCGATCTAGGTGAGAACCTAGGAGTCGGACCGTGAGTTTTGACTCAAAAGGAGAGTGGGGAAGGAGGTTTGAGTTGCTTGCTTCACCGAAAAAGCCACGAGTGCGGGGATAATGAGGTCCTCGACTCGAATGAACAAGTTGAACAACCAAGATGCCATAAAAATAATGCAAAACATAAAAGAGGATATTAATCAAACAAGAGCAAACTGACTAAGGGGTAGTAAGTCCTCAGTTGAGTCACCAAGC
Organism: Amborella trichopoda; assembly: GCF_000471905.2. The sequence goes on along the minus strand of NW_006495906.1, from coordinate 3,248,658 downwards.
TAGTTAGGTGCCTCAATCTTGCCTTACGGATCTAGATGATCTAAGGCATGTATCTAGGGTTCCTAACGAACCAGGATTTGAGATCTCTCTCTCAGAACCTTACTCGAGGGCAAGGGAAGGTATACCAACCGATGAGAGAAGAATTTAATGTGGGTTTGGGACTTGCTCGGGCTGGCTCGCATGGGCACCCTCTTAGATCACGAAGAAAGGCCCCCAGCTGCTTTAACTGATTCGAAATCACCTCCCTTGACTTGCAATCCTCGTGTTTTCTGTACAACACTTCTTTGATTAATTTGCATGATAAGTGGGTCAAAGAGACCCACCCTTGCCTTAAGGCAATGTACGTTCATACGAGAGGGCGATGAAGCATAAGGTTCAAATAAAGATAAAAAAGGGAAGAAAACTTGACGAAGAGGCGAGACTAGCATGATAGCCGGGGAAATTATCGACTCGAAGTGATAGCAAGACAGGCATGGTTCTTAGGACCAGCACGACGACAATACTATTCAAAACCAAGACCGATATGATGGTACTAGGCTAAGTCTACCCTCAGTCAAGTGAGAAGAGAAAAGAGAATGAAAAGAAGACACCAGACGACAGAGAGGTGGGGCTCTGACAGCACTAGACATTGTCACTCATGACCGTGGAGTAGCAGTGTCATGAGACTTGGGCGGCGCTCGACACTATTGGTAATGGCTAAATTTTGAGAAATGAACTACGGACGGTGCTAGGCATCGCTGTTGGCAACATAAGGATACAACATGCCCCCGCTTGGGCGGCAATAGTCACTGATGAAGTAAACGACGATAGTCATTTGTGAAGCGCGTGACTGCAATTCTCATGAGGCGCACGACGATAGGGGTGGGGCGCAAGAAGGATGACGATAAGCACCAACCACATGAAGGAAGCTCGCCGATGATGAAAGACATTGTCGAGGCCTCTAGCGGGCGGTGATGGGTATCGCCATCTACGATAGACGCGTAGCAGGGGAGAACCCTTGCGGGCAGTAATGAGCTTCATCGTTTGGGTTCTTCACTGAGAAGTTGAAGCTACGTCGGTGGACAGCGATATGTAGCGTCATCTACAAGCCTCACTGGAAGAAAGAGATGGAAGAACAGAAGGAGAAGGAAACTCGCGCATGGCGCTGCCATCGCCATGCGCGACCTGTGAGACCTCAAGGGAGGCATGCACGGCACTGCCACTGCCGTGTATTACCTCTGTGGGGAACTCAGATGGAGAAGAGGGAGAAGAGAGGAAAGAAGAGAGAGAGAAGAAGAAAAAGAAAAAATAAGAGAGAGAAGATTTACCTCGTACCTAAGGGTACCATACAAAAGTTTCTCTCATCTCACTCCCTCTCTCAAACGTGACCCAATAATGAGAAGAAAGAGAAATTGTATTAAGTAAAAACTCTCCCTTTTGTGAAAGGTTGAGTCCTTTGGTGCGTATAATGATTGTACATATATATAGAATTTGCCCAAAACATGGGTGGATGATCAAAATTAACGTTAATTGCTAAAAATTAAGATTAAATTATATTAAAATAAATTAGAAAATAGGGTGCAAAATGATAGATTTTCCCCTTCTTAACAATTCGTGGAATTTTAGAACGGTCCCTGTGTTGCCCTAAAATTTGCATGATCTTGCATGGATGATACGGGGTCGTTCTGATGCCCGATTGATTGAAAGATGTTTGTTTTCATGTAGGATTCGGTATGGCAATCGATTTGATACCAAGTTTGAGCTATGGATCGTGTTTTTAGTGCACGATCATGTGACATAAAATTTGAATGGATCTTGAAACTTTGAACCAATAGTGTACTCATTCCTTGATGTTTTTCAGTGATTTCTTTGCTGAATTATACTGAGCATGCCGTTACGACCATAGGGTAACAAATGCAGCTCGATTTAGTGCCCGAATGAAGATTTTGCAGCTTTGGAATTTTGGCAGGAATCTGAAATTCTGGCGATGGAATTTGCAGTCGCTTCATCGGCTTCGTGTGCATAATCCGATCATTCATCATGCACCGGCTTCGGGTCATCGATAGCTCGAGACCTCACGCCCGCAACAGAATTGGTCTCACATTGATCAGGCTTGCAAGCAACATGATCTGGCAACTCGAGCGAGGCACAATGCTACTAAATTTCTTGCACTTTCTTCACGGATCAGCAACATCTCTCTAGATTTTCTTCGCGCTCAGGTATCCTCACGGGGGGTGCTACATATGGAATCGCTCGTCTTGATTAGACGAACATGCTCACCAAATTTGAGCACGATCTGACCTAAGATGGGCGAGATATGAGCATCAAAAAACACTATTCATGACTGTCCCTTCCATGGCGTGGAGTTGTAGGGGGCGGCATAGGAATAGCTTACGGCTCCTCTTTTTTCACTCTTTTGCCTATATCGTCTTCGTAAAGTGTCTATTCAGGCTGAAATTTGACCCCTGGGGATTTTCTACCGTGTCGGATCTAATGGTTATGGTCTCACTACAGTTTGACGCACCAAAAATGTAGCTCTAGTTTTAAGGGCCATTTCAGGGTGTTAGAGGTCGATTTTGTTTGAACTGTTTCTCAGTTTGCACTGCCTTAGACATATCAAAATGTGATGAAACTTGGCAGGAGACTTTTGATAGACCTCATGAAGATCTTGGCCGATTCCAGAGCTACTCTGAGACTGACGAAATTTCCACTATTTGCTAGGCTTTATTGAGCGGGGTCCCCATGTTGATGAAAAATATCTGCCAACATCACAGTATCACATTTTCCTGCAATTTCAAACAGTGATGTCCCGTCATAAATAGGGTGATCATAGTTGATCCATTCAAAATTTGGAAACAACTCCAAAATCAATTTTATATTAGACACGTATATCTTTCAAATGGGGGTGGTTTGAAAGCGTTTAGATCCCTTTTGGCCCTTCAAAACCTCATTAGAAGGAAGGCATCCCATCCGAAACCTGATGTGCAGTTGGGATAGTGATATGTCCCACTTAGCATAATTATAACTTTCAATTCATATGGCATTTCGAAGTGTTTTCGAAGCCAAAATTCTAGTCAAAATATGTATCTTTCAAACAAGGGTAGTTTGAAAACATTTGGACTCCATTTGGGCATTCAAACATTCGTGACAACCCAAGTAATGGTTCTGAATTTTATGATATCTGTCCACAATGACATATCTTCGCAAATAATTGTATAACTCTCAATCTAGGAGGAATTTCGAAATGTGTTCAACATGTGATTTCAAGAATACTCATAGATATTTCAAATTCCAGGGATATAGAAGAAAACATACTCCATTTGGTAAGTCAAAATTAGTGACAACTAAGACATCTGAAATTTTACTAAATCTATCAACAGTGACCTACTTACACATTTTGAAATATAACTCTTCATGCGTAAAGAATTTGAACAAGATTCAAGCAATAAAATTTTGGTAGATACAAATATCTTTCTAATAGTAGTGATTCAAAGTAGATTACAAAAACGTAGAACCTTCTTGGAAATTACAGTGCAGTTGTAGCATTATTCAAAATGACAACCAATTAATCCCAAATTATGCTACATCTTAACATAAAAACTTTGTTATTGAACATTAGATACATATAAACACCTAATCATAGGTTTTCCATGAAAATAAAAGAAGATTTGATACTCATTTTGGGAATGCACAGGCAAGGTAAAGTGCTGGAAATCCTGGTATAATAGTGTACATATACATCCTCTATTCATGCATCTACTTATGCTCATTCTTACACTTAGTTCATGCTAAATCCATGCTTAAGAACCTACAAGATAGTTGACCCACTTACCTAAGATGTACTGGTGTCTCCAAAACCTCCTCCACAGTCTTCCTTCAAGCTTCTACCAAGGGCTCTTCAAAGGGAAGCAAGGCTAACAAAGGGGTTCAAAGTTGAGAGGTTCTTGAGAGAGAGAGAAAGTGAATGGCGTTGGGGGAGAGAGAGGCTTAAGTACCCTACTGGATGGGGTGGTAGCCCAAGGCTGGACAATTGGCAAGCTCCACACATGCCACTGGACAAGTGGCAGCATGCAATTGGCAGGTGGCAGTCTTGTTCATGCACGATAGTGATACGCAGGGCGCTACATGCACGCCTCTACACACACGGCGCTATACGCATGACGCTAGCCCCATCTTACTGCTGTTTGTGCAAATCTCTTCCTCTTCTTACACCTGCGACTTTACTCATTCTCTCTCTTCACACATGGTGTTACCCCCTTCTCTCTTCTGGCGTGATGTTACCCCCTTCTCTCTTCACTCTCGGTGTTACCCCCTTCTCTTCTTAGACTCCTACCATTGTGTGCCTTCCCCAGGTTGAGAGTCTTGGTCCTCACATAGCTGGTGGTGGAATCAATCAACAACTCTGTAAAGGGGACGAGAAAATCATCTTTAGGGCAGGCCGCATTCAAATCCTGAAAGTCAATGCAGACCCTGATCTGCCAAAATTTTGTTTTTACTGAGACTATGTTAGCCAACCATCTTGGATATTTTACCTCCCGAATGAAGCATGTTGTCGTAAGCTTGTCCACCTTCTCCTCAATTGGATTTCAAGGTCGGCCCTAAATCTCCTTGGCTTTTGTTTAACAGGCTCGTATAATAGGTCGACTCTAAGCCTGTGGACCACTATGAGCGGGTCAAGGCCGGGCATTTCCTCGTAATGCCAGAAGAACACGTCCCGGTTGGCCTTAAGGAATTTAACATATTCCTGCTCTTCATGAGTTAACATAGCAGCGAAGTTGAAGGTGGGTCTCGGGTCAGTTGCACTTCCCAGATTTATTTCCTAGAGATCATCCACTGTGGCTTGTCCACCATCTTCTAGGATCTCTGTTGCTTCATTTATTTCTTCGTCACTTATTGGTGACACACCCTTCATAAAGGAGTGTCCCTCTGAGGCCTCGAGCACCGACCACGCCTAGGGTCCCCTCTGGGCCTCCTCCTACTCAAGTGTTAGGGATAGGTTGCCAAGGGGATGGGCCAGGTTCTCGTAATGTTGTTACATGCAATACTTTCTCACAAGGGAGGGATGGCAATGGGGGGCCCAAATGCCCCAGAAAACCTAGGCCTTCTTTCTTGTGGTACCGAGACGTCATGGCCTCGATTAAAGTGAACGGGGCTAACATCCCCTTGTTGTTATTTAGGCTTTGGTTGCTAGTTGATTTCTAATCTATTTATTTCATAATACGATGGCATTTGGGACTGTACAGGTCCCACCTCGGTGCGCTCATTGCCTCCAGCAGGGGATCACCCCTGAGGCCTGTTTGGTCATGCTGCTCACGGGTCTCGGGAGTAAGTCCTGATAATGGGGCAGATGTGGATTTCAAGGGGTTACGCTCCTTTATTCAATCCTTTCCCTATGTCCTCGCTTGGCTGAATAGCCTCGGGGGTAGGCTCTTAAGCTGGCCCGAGCCATGGGGTTCATGCGCATGGTGCGGGCAGCGTTAGAGGCACCAGCACTGTGCTCAGGTTGGGAGTGACCCAAAGCGATTCGAGGGACAGGGGTAGGCTACTGCCTGGCCCGATTCATTATCATGGCGATTGGCCCGCCAGGGATTTTGTAGACATAAGTGTGCATGGTAGAGTAACTACGCGAGCTGACATGGTGATTGCGAATGGCTGATATGTGCGCGGGAGTGCCGATGTTGACGATGCCCCTGTGTGTATAGATGGGAATGCCTTCTAGCTGTTCGTGGTGATAGAAATCTCGTTAAAACTAACAAATTGAGGAGGAGTGGCGGCACAGGGGCCGCCTTTGGGCCCGTGGTTGGTAGGGTGCCCGTCAGCAACATGGTGCTTTAGTGACGGGTTGACAGTAGAGTCGCCTGCGCAGTGGGCATAGAGAGGTCTCCCCCCGACGCTGAAAGAGGCAGGGTGAGGGGCTTGAGGGTCCGAGCCCGAAATTCCCTGGTCGAGGCCAGCATGGCCTAGCGAACATGGCCGCGCAGAGGATACGCTTGAGAGGGAGGACCAAACGGTCAAGCCTCCCCATGAGTAGCCACAGGTATGGGGATCTAAGACTCTCCATCCCAGAGGAAAGAGGGATAAGCAGATCCCTTAAAAGGAGGAGAAAGAGAGGTTGGTAACGATAGGTTGAGGGGTCCCCAATAGAGTCGCCATTTGATGTCAGGTGGTCTTGGTTCCCTCGGGCCGTGGAGGTGGAAACTTTCTCTCAAACAACCGCCGAGGTTCATCGCATGATGCACGCACGGGCCCTCGTGCTAGCGGATAGGAGGCCGACAGTGAGAGAGATTTTTGCGATTGGAATCCTAATGCCCTTGCGCCACTTTGAGGGTTCGAGGACACGCCTGGGCGAATGGCCCTCTTAGAGCAATTACGTAGCCTTCCGGTGTTCATCAGCGCGGCTTGGACGTGATCCCTCTTCAAGCTTACAACCTCTCTCCTCTCATCCTCTCTGTGCTTTTGGGGTGGGCTCCAAGTGTCCCTCCTCCTTGGCCCCCCGGGATATGCTGACTACTAAAGGGTATGCAGAGAACCCAAGAGACGAGACCCACGGGTTCGCCCATGTCTGCAAGTGGACACGAGTTGTCGCATGGACGAGGGTCACGCACGCAGAGGTGAGAGAGAAAGAGAGAGAGAGAGAGAGAGAGAGAGAGAGAGAGAGAAGAAACAACTTGGCTTAGGAAAGGTGGGGGAACCCACGCGACCGGGGTGCCAGCGGGACCGCGCACTCAAGGGTATCCCCTTTCTCTCAAAATTTTCTCTCTCCCTTTACTCCCCCTCAAGGGATGTTGAAGAAAGACAAACTAACAAACAGAATCTAGCCTTGATTCTTCCCAGCCTTAAGGGGTAATGCAACATGAAAAGAGTGGATTGTGTTGTCCTTTTACAAGTGAGTTAAGCTTGCTTATATAGAGGATTCACCAAACAAGGGTGAATGCTCAAAAGTTAAGCTTAATTACAATTAAAATAATTCAAAACAAATCAAAAAATTAGGCGGAAATGATAAAAATATCCCTGTGATCTTTTGCCCAAATGATGAGACCGTCCCCGCATGCAGGTTGCCCCACCATGGGAAGACCTTGGAAGCTGGTTCTCCAACTTGTGGCAACTGTTCTGCTGTTTCAGCAACACATCTTCATTCTTCTCTCGATTGTGAGCATTTTGATGCCTTGCAATCATGTTGTGGTGGCCTTCTTACCTAGGATGAACGTTCGACCGTTTTTGCAAACTTTGTTTGCCAATGCATCTTCGATCTGCATCGTTTTGGTTCCTGACTCTACTTGCAAGTCAGAGAGGAGGCTGTGACAGTCGTTATGCACCAAGTTTGGGCTGATTTGTTGTCGATTTGTGCAATGCCTATTTTGAAGGTTGTCAGGGAAAGAAATTCCAGCAACCTGCTGGATTTGTTTCTTCGGTGACTTAAGGACTTGCATTCATCGAACCACAGATTGAGATTTCCTTCACTAAATCTAGAGCTTACTGAACCATATTTTTTGCCTTGGTTTCTCTAGCCACCTTCCTTCTCATAACAATAGGGGTTCTCGGTCATGCCACAGGGTGCCCCATAGGTCAAAATGATGGGGCTGACGTGATATGGAACAAGTCAACATTCGAGCTCTATCTGGTTTCAAAGGAAGGCGTCATGGGTAGGCGAAGTTATTGCCAGAAAACATTGTAGCAGTCCCCATTTTCGGGACTGGTTTGGTGAAGCCGTACCACGCTATGGTAAAACTCATAAGTTGCGAGGCCGCATGAGCATATACCCCTTTGAGGAGATCTGATTGAGCCCAAATTTGGTCCTCGGGGGTTTTTCGACATTCTAAGTGTAATGACGGTGGTCTGGTCCCCTGTTGTAGCCGCTAGCATAGGGCTACAGTGAATGTTCCTTCTTTAGTGTGAGGGAACCGCACCGGGGTCACCAGGTTGGAAGCTTTATTTTTAGCACAATCTTAGTCTGCGGGTTTTTTGTGAACTCGCAAGACCAGACTGACGCCGACTCCTACCTTATTCGCATGGGTTCATGGAAGAATGTCAAAAATGACGTACAATAGTCAAAGTCAGAATTTCAATAATAATAGGTCTAACCCTTGCACTGGTCAGCAAAGAGACCCATAAATGCAATGATCATTGCCAAACCTATTCTCCCCAAACCTCCTACTACCAATGCACCTCTCAAGACATTGGATACTTCGCAGGGAATAATATCATTCAGGGGTCAAGGGGAACCCTAACAACAACAGTTCCAACCTCAAGCTTATAACAGGGAGCCTACAGCACAAAACATGTACCGGCTTAATCAATTTGAGTAAAGATTGAACAAGAAGTATATCTTTAGCAAAGCTTGGGTGCCAATTTTGTTGAAAATGTCGTTGGAACAAGGTATGATAGTTCTCCACAATCCAAGGAGATCAGACCATGTGGGACTCATAAATAGGATGCTGAGTCACCCTGTACAAGACTGATTCCATCTTAAAGACCACATCGAACCACTGATTTAGAAGGGACAAATTCATTTTGGAAGTCTCTGAAAAGCTTTTGAGACTGTGGAAGCTTCGCATATGGTCACCATCAAAGAAGAACATGTGCAGACCTTACAACCCAAGGAAGTACCATCTGATCTTCTTCTAGACCTTTTTTCAATGTTTACAAGGGTTGATCACTCTGCCCTCATAAAGACAACCCAAGCATTTGGTTCAGGGAACTGAAAATCTCTGACGTCCATTCAACCAAGTATGAGGCCATGAGTTATCTCAGTGTTCATGTTTCAGGACATTTATACAAGAGTCCATAGCTGAAGGACAAATTATTGTCAACGTACCAATCCGAACTCGTGAAGCACCCAATTCAGAAACCTCTGAAAAAGCCTCCAAGGAATCTTCTACTTCTCACTGTGAGAAGGAAAAAGAGAGAATCCAGTCAAGTGAGTCCCAAAAGGTAGGTGAAACAATGGAGGCATCGCATATGGTCACAGTTCAAGAGGAATAGCCTCACAATGTCCCTATGAATGACTCTCTCCTGACATATTTCCCATCATCTTTGACATGCTAGTACAACAAGAAATTATTACACCTTTCTTACTCAAGAAGCCGAAGTACCTCAAAGAAGAATGTAATGACTTGCGATGCTAGTATGACCAAACGAAGGGACACAACTTGTTCCATTGTTGGGGATTCCAGGCCATTTTGGATGAGCTCATAGGAAATGGTAAAGTGTTCATCAATAATACACCACTTCCACCTCAAAAGCTTACTCAAAAGTTTCATGCCTTGTTGCATAATATAGCTGAGTATGTTTATGCTTTCGGCCATGAAACTCTAGAAACTCATGTTCTTCAAGATCCTATCAAAGTACCTAAGTCATGGTAGGAACACCATGGTCATGGTAGGATGAAAATCCTCAAGAGGGATGCCATTCGACAAGCAAATGTAGTATCTATGACACAAACTTACAAGACTATACCTATTAAGAAAAGGAAGAAGAACAAACGGCCTTCGAAAGCTAAGCACCAAAAAACGAAACTGTCTCAAATGCAAGTTGAGTTTGCATTCCTTTTCCCTATTCCCCCTTTACCCACCTTGTATGATTTCATCCTAAGGAAAGTCCTCTTTGCTGAGGGTGGTCAATACACTCCCACCCCCATCTAATATGGGTGAGGATATTAAAAGCACCCTAAAACAGTCTAACAAAGGTGAAGACTCTAAAAGAACCCCTCAAAGGTCCATGCAGGGTAAAGACCTTAAAGATCCTCTACAATAGTCCAACAAGGGTTACGATGTTAAAAGGTCCTCAGTTACGTTCAATGAGAGTGAAGACATTAAATGTCTCTTTGAGTTCAATTCAGGTGATGACCCCAAAAGCTAACTAGTTCGGTCCAATTTAAGTGATGACCCTAAAAGATTTGTCCCTCCCTCTATCCCTGATTCTTAAAACCCTTCTTCCCTCCCAAAACCTCTCTTTAAACTCACTTTGGAGTACCCAAACTAATGAAGAGCTCAAACTCTGCAACACTAGCAAATGACATAGCAAACAAATAAGGACGATGGTCACTCAAAAGGTCGGATTCTTGAATGTTGGAGCCGCTATGGCTTTTGTCGCTAAAAAGGACAGGCCCTGTCCTACACCGGAGGGGGTGTTCAATCGGCTTCTAAAACCAAAGCCTGAGAAGAAGTCTCAATGGTCGGCAAAGCCTGACTTAGGGAACTATGGAAGAACTCGAAGGGCGAAAGTACTTCAAATTATGAAACATGCCACATGTTGGTGTTTCATGAAGGAAGCATGACAACTACAGTTGACTGAAGGAGGTTGAGGTCAGGAAGGAGAGTTAAACCAATCCAAAGATCAGCTTCACTTAAACTCTTAAAGTACCCCGGACTACCACTAGTTCCCTACCCAAATTCACCTATCCCCATTTACGAACCACCCCCTCTTCTAAAATACCCAAGACCACCATGTGTCCCTTACTCAACTCCTTCACCTTCTTTCTTCAAAACTATTGAACCATCAAAACCCTCATCTTGCCCTATATTACCAACACCTACTTTGATTGTGCGACCTAATCAGTCCTCTTTGCCTTCCCCCACAACTACAACCGACCCTTCCTTGGCAGTTGTAGCAAACCCTTCCTCTTCAAAAGCCACTCCATTACTACTTGTTCCTCTAAAATCAGTGGTCAACCAAGGAGATGTCTTTCCTGAAGCGGACAAAGTCAAATAATATGTGATTGGACACTTGAGGAGACTCCTCGCTCTCTTGAGTGTTTATGATGCTCTCATGTTATCAAATGACTTTCGTATGGCTCTGGTCCAAGCTCTCTCCCGGCTTGAAGTGTATGAAACTGAGAATTGAGCAGATTGAGGTAGACCCTGTAATCATTATTTTACATGGTTATCACTTTCTCTGATGATGACCTTCAGTGGGTGAAAGGTTTCATTACCGGCCTCTCTTTGTAACTGGTGAACGGTATGCTTGCCAAATCAACTGGATCATATTGGACGGGCGATCCGTGGTGAAACTTATGCCTAAGAGGATACTTACCCGAATTGGGATAGGTGTTTAGTATCTTGAACCAACAAGTCTAACAGTTCAAGGATTCAATCAGTCGGGGGAGATACTGGCAGGTGTTATCCACCTCAAGCTCAAAATTGGGGATTTGAAACCTTTCACTCTATTTCATGTTATTATACAGACACTTCTTATAACATCCTTCTAGGTCGTTCCTGGCTACATGACCATGGGGTGGTTCCATCCACACTCCATCAATGCTTCAAAGATAGCTAAGATGGAAGGCAACACACAGTCTACGCTTATAAGAGACCATTTCCCATTGTCGATTCGCATTATGCTGATGCGGAGTACTATTTTACTGACCCAGTGTGATTTCAAGGGCCAATATTGCCTATGAAAGTCATTGCAAACCCAACCTGAGAGAGACTGCTCAAACCTCTCATGAAGATGTGAAAGATATGGCAGGATTGCTTAATCACATGTTCTAAGAAGAAAAGAGATATGGGAAAGTGATACCCTTAACCCTTATTGATGGAAATTTACCCACTTTCCCAATAGAAATAATGAGCCAAGATCATAAAGAGGAAGCTTTATCCTCTACCTCACCACAAGAACCCACTCTAGTGGCGGCTCAGATTGAACAAGTCAAGAAGAAGGAAACCACTTATTTGATCTCATTAACACCTACAGTCACATATGCTCATGGTGATATTAAGGTGTTACGTATCCCCATTCCCTTCTTAGAAGCTGAGGATGCACTTCAAGCTGAGATAGACTAGATAGCAGAGCAAAAGATTTTGCATATTACAGTTTCTCTACGAGAGGATAATGATGCATAATTTACTCCCCAGGTCAACTACACACAGAATCAGCATCTCTTACACATTGAGAAGGATGATGCTCACCTCGTGCTCCAAACGACTCTTTCGCATGACCATTTTAAAGTCTTGCAAATCCTTGAGGTTTTGCATATCCCAGTCCCCGATGGGAGAAGGATAGTGCTTACCTCACTTCTTCACCTCTTTATCAGCAAGGTTACCCCAAAGTCTTCAAAATCCCTGAGGTTTTACATATCCCAGTCCTTGAAAGGGAGGAGGATAATGCTGACTTCACAGACCGAACCAATTATATGCATGACTCTCAAAAGGTCTTGTGTTTCCCCACTCTTATCATGGAAACTAAGGCTATTCATCAAAACATGACATGTAGTTCTTCTCCACCTTCCAATAACTTCATCAGCACTCCTGAAAAACAATATAAAGTTCGAAGACAAGCTACTATTGCTGAATTAAAAGTGCAAGTGCAGGATTTGCTCAATCAGGTTGAAGTTATAAGAAATGGAAAAGCTAATGTATAGGAAGTAGCACCTCCAAAACCTTCTTCTATACGTCTGCCTGATTTCACCCCAGAAACCCAAGGCATAAGTATTCAGGATAATCCTTAGAGTTATTCCTCTATGAATGCGGCAGTAATGCTAAAATGGGATCTTTATAATTCTAAAGCGCATCAGATCATGAAGAAAATGGAATATGAATCATCAAGGAATTAGCAGTTGAATGATGGTAAAGGGATGCTGACACCCTGTCCAGTTATTGAAACCACGACATCTCAAAATACTCAAAAATAGGGCCTTGGTTACCCAGGGCACATTAGTTTACCTCCATGGTCGTTCTTCACTGATCAAATCTTTCATGTGACAGTATCCCAAGAGCTGTCACTATTTGACTTTGAACCCACTCCTGAAGAAATCACTCATCAGAAATCTCAAGAAGAAGTAAAAATTGCTTAGATTTCTCTAGAACCTGAGAGTTCAGGAGTAAAAGAGATAAAAGAAGGACCATTGTCTGTAGAGAAAAAGGTTGAAGGTCTAGAAGTGAATAAGCAGACTTCTGATTCTCTACCTGTCATGACCCCGCTCCCTACAGTCCCCGCAGACCCACAATGGGCTAGGCCTGGGCCCGCTGAAGGAAAATAGGGCGTGGGGTCATGACCACAGGTAGCGAGTGCCACTCGGGCTGGAGTGGCTCTCAACACATTGAAAAAAAGGAATTTTCAGTATCAAAGCCAACCACAAAAGAAACGAAAAATGAAACACAGAACATGTGACCATAGTCTGCTGGACAAACAAGTCCCAAAATACATATAACAATCCAAAATAGTACAAAAGGCCCAACATCCAGACATAAACCAACTTAAAAAGGACTATATGGCAAGACTGCCAACCAAAACATATATTGTAAAATTGAGCTTCAACAGAAGGGGAGTAAGGGATCCTAAGCGCGACCAACACGACACGCCGCTCCAAACACGCTAGTTATCACTCTACATGGAGGAAAAATTTAAAAAGTCGATTGTAAAGCCCAGTAAATAGATCTAGGTGCCATGCAATCATGCTTACAAATACTATATCATGACAATAATCAGGGTTTCATGCAAATCCTACAAAACATGGAATTGTGTGTTAATTTCACATTTAAACAAACACGTCATGCATGATTTGTTTCATGGTGGAGTAATAACACATCAAATTCACCAGATATGAATGTAATAAGAAGTCGATCAGATCATTCGGGTATGAGTGTCATAACAGCTTAAAACAGTTAGGCATGTATGTAACAAGTATAATCAAGATCAAGAGATACCAACTAATTCTTGAGAAGCCCCACCAATCATATCAGTCAAATCCTAATCCCTTGAGCCTCTACCATCACAACCGAGAGGGAAGCACCACCAACGGGTAAATTCACTATGTAGAGCCTTACACACATACATGGTCCCCAACACGCTTTGGGGCTTTTGATAGGCACTGGCTTTCAAGACACAACCCTCTCCTGTGCCCTTTTGACGAGGAACGTTACACTACCAAAGGGGTCCCAATGAGTAGTGCCTCATATAATTTTTGGGGGAGCGACCACCCAAACACATATACTCCTAACTCTCATTGGTTAGGTGCCTCGATCTCGCCTTCCAAATCTAGATGATCTGGGGCACGTATATCAGGTTTCTAGTGAACCTGGGATTTGAGATCACTCTCTCAGAACCTTTCTTGAGAGCAAGGGCAGGTATACCAATCGATAAGAGAGGAATTTATGGTGGGTTCGGGACCTACACGGGGTGGCTCATGTGGGCACCCTCTTAGATCACGAAGAAAGCCCCCTAGCATCTTTAGCTGGTTCAAAATTGCTTCCGTTGACCTACAATCCTCTTGTATTCTACACAACACTTATATAGTTAATTTGCAAGACAAGTGGGTCAAAGAGACCCACCCTTGTCTTAGGGCAACATACGTTCATACGAGAGGGTGATGAAGCATAATGTTCAAGTAAAGATAGAAAAGGGAAGAAAACTTGATGAAGAGGCAAGACTAGAATGACAGTCGGTAAGTTAGCGACTTGGAGTGGTAGCAAGATGGGAATGGTTCTTAGGACCAGCACGACGGCAATACTACTCAAAACTGAGATAGATATAGCACTGCTAGGCTAAGTCTACCCTCCGTCAAGTGAGAAGAGAAAAGAGAATGAAAAGAAGACACAAGATGGCAAAGAGGTGGGGTCCCGACAATGGTAGGCATTGGCACTCACGACCATGAAGTAGCAGTGTCGTGGCCCTTGGGTGGTGCTTGACACTACTGCTCATGGCTAGAGAGTGAGAAACGAACTACAAATAATGTTAAGCGGTGATAGTCTCTGATGAAGCACTTAGCGATAGTCATTTGTGAAGCGCGCGACAGTAATTCTCACGAGGTGCACGACGATAGGTGTGGGGTGCAGGAAGGACGGTGATTAGCACCAAACATGTGAAGGAAGAGCGTAAACGGTGATAGACATTGCCAAGGCCTCTAGCGGGTAGCGATGGGTATCGCCGTCTATGATAAACGTGCAACAGGGAAGGACCCCTGCAGGTAGTAGCAAGTTTCACTGTCTGGGTTCTTCACTAAGACATTGAAGCTATGTCTGTGGACGGTGATGGATAGCACCGTCTATAGGCCTCATTAGAAGAAAGAGATAGAATAATAGAAGGAGAAGGAGACTCGTGCATGGCACTGCCATCACCATGCGCAACCTGTGAGACCTCAGGGGAGGCATGCACGGCATGGCCACTGTCATGCATGACCTCTACAAGGAACTCAGATGGAGAAGAGGGAGAAGGGAGGAAAGAAGCGAGAGAAAGAAGAAAAAGAAAGAAAAAAAGAAGAGAGAATAATTACCTCAAACTTAGGGATACCGGTCAAAAGTTTCTCACCTCACTCTCTCTCTCAAATGTGACCCAATAATGAGAAGAAAGAGAAACTTGTATTAAGTGAAAGGTCTCTCTTTTGTGAAAGGCTGAGTCCTCTAGTACGTACAATGATGGTACGTATATATAGAATTTTCCCCAAACATGGGTGGATGATCAAAAGTAACCCTAATTGCTAGAAATTAAATTGAATTGAAAGAATTTAGAAAATTTGGTGAAAAATGACAGATTTGCCCCTTTCAAACAATTCACGAAATTCTAGAACAATCCCCATGTTGCCCTAGAACTTGCGTGATCATGCATGGATGATCCAGAATTGTTCTGTTGCCCGATTGATCGAAAGATGTTTGTTTTCTTGTAAGGCTAAACATGGCAATCGATTTGATTCCAACTTCGAGTCATGGATCGTGTTTTTAGTACACGATCATGTGACTTGAAATTTGAATGAATCTTGAAACTTTGGATCGATAGTATACTTGTTCTTTAATTTTTTTGAAGATTTCTTAGTTGAATTATACTGAGCATGCCATTAAGATCGCGGGGCCACAAACACAGCTCGATTCTGTGTCCGAACAAAGATTTTGTAACTTTGGATTTTTGGCCGGAATATGGAATTCTGACGACGAAATTTTTAGTCACTTCATCGGCTTCATTTGCAGAATTTGACTGTTCATCATATATGGGGTTTGGCTCAGTGATAGCCCGAGACCTCACGCCAACAACAGAATTGATCTCACATCGATCGGGCTCACGAGTGGCATGATCTAACCGCTTGAGCGAGGCCTAACGCTGATGATTGCCCCGTCCATGACGTGGAGTTGCAGGGTGGCCGCACGAGAATAGCATGCAACCCCTCCCGTTTCACTCTTTTGCCTATAACTTCTTCTTGGAGTGTCGTTAGGGCTGAAATTTGACTCTTGGGGTTTTTCAACCGAGTCAGATCAAATGGTGGTGGTCCCACAACAATTTGAGACACCGAAAATGTAGCTCTAGTTATAGGGGCCGTTTCAGGGTGCTAGAGGCCGATTCTACGGAAACATTTCTCAGTCTGCACTACCTTAGACATGTCGGAATATGATGAAACATGGAAGGAGAATTTTGAGAGACCTCATGAAGATCTTGGTCAATTCCAAGGCTATTCTGAGACAATCAAAATTTCCATTATTTCTAGGGTTTATTGAGCGAGGGCCCCATGTAGATGAAAAATATCTCCCAACAACATGCCCCGCCAAATGTTGTGCTTCGCAAGAATCAAGAGGTGCAATCATTCCGGAAGTTTGAGGGATCTTGTCAAATTCCTCACCCTCAAGGGACTATTTGTGATTCTGAAGAGTGAAGGCTTTTGCTGGGACCTCCTCGAAAAGAACCAGGCCTGAGGGATCTTGTCTAGGTCCTCACCCTCTAGGGACTATTTGTGATTTTGGAGCGTGAGGCCTTTGTAAGGGCCTCCTTGGATAGAACCAGCCCTTTTCTGAAGGCCAAATGCTATGAACCTTTGGTCGGCATTATTTACTACTACACCAGGTTTTCTTTTGATGCTCAGGGTATCTTTGTAGGTCTCGTCTAACGGGGCCCAATCGGGGGCTTCTGACCCATCCCAAAATTCTGGTCCCATGTAGGCTAGGGGAATTTGGCAAAGCATACCCTAAAGCCTGTGGCAGGTTAGACCCTGGCTTCGTCAGTTTCTGGCCTTTGTGATGGTCCTTAGCATTTCAGAAGGGATATTTTGGCCATTATCCTCACCTTCAAGTACTCTTGTTGTTGTTGTTGAACTGGGGAGATCTTACGTGTTTCTCACGCCCTGATGAGCCTTGTTGTTGTGATTATTGGGAGATCTTATGGGGCTCTCTCTCTCTAATGAGCCATGTAGTTGTGATTGTTGGGAGATCTTATGCGACTCTCACTCCCTGACGAGCCATGTTGTTGAAGTGTGGGGGATCTTATGCGGCTCTCACCCCTTAGCGAGCCATCTTGAAGTGTGGGAGATCTTATGCGGCTCTCACTCCCTGGCGAGACATTAGTGTTGCGATTAGATGCTAGCTTTTGAGGATTTTAGGAGACCTCATTAGCCAGGATTGTGACTGTTTGGAAATTGAATGTTGGCTGAGGCGGTGGTCATGCATCAGCCTGTCTTGTCAGTCTAAGCGCCCTTTTGTGAGTTTTCACTTGAACAGGGGAACTGGCGCCTTGATGACATTTTTCAACATCTTCTATTATTTCTAGGATCTTTTACCCATGACCTGTGGTCATGTCCACCCTTTTCATCTGTTTTTGGTCACGATGCCCTTTTGGGGTTTTTACTGTCCTTAAATTTTGTTTTCCACAGAACTCTCTTACTCATGGTTTCGTGACAATGCCCGTCCGTCATTTTTACTCATGGTGTTCCCTTGTCAAGGTGTACACCATGCCCGTTTTTACATGTGAAGGCGTATTTAGAGTTGTTCCTTTGAGACCTGTGCGAAGCCTTTTAACGTCATGTGACCAGGATGTGCTTTATAGTTTATAGTCATACAGCTAGACTGTAGTGGTGATGAATGGCAATTTGTGGAGGCCATAGAGTGAGCTTGGTGATGACTTTGACCCACTTAGGAGGATGGCATGAAGTTTCCTTATGAAGAGCAGATGATGAATGGATGGTGGGTGAACAATGGTGACCCACTAGCTGACGGTGAGTATGGCTTTCAGAAGGGTTCGCCGTTTGGTGAGCATGGTTAAGACTCACTAGGGGAAAAGATGGTAATGATGGTAAAGGTGGTGCATGCACACAAATGGGCCTGCTAGAGAAGGCGAGCGTGAAGATGCATGTAAAGGGCGTATGTGCGTATGTAGACTCATTGGGGAGGGAATAGAGGTGGTGTATGCACACGAATGGGTCCGTTAGGGAGGACGTCGTGAAGATGCACGTAAAGGTCGTGTGTGCATATGTGGGGCTGTCTTTAAGGTCATGCATGCTAGACTTAGGCAAAGCAATTTAACGCCATGCGACCAGGACTTGCACTATGGTTTAAGGTCATATAGCTTGGAGCATGGTTACACAGTTTAAAGTAATGCAACTAGGACCATGCAGTATAAGGTCATGCCATGAGACCTCTGCTACAGTTTAAGTTCATATAGTTTGGACCATGGTTGTGCAGTTTAAAGTCATGCATCATGGACCAGGGCTGTGCAATTTGAGATCATGCAGCACGGACCAGTGTGTGGGCCGTCATGTAGGTAAAGCTACATGGGGGATGGGTTGTGGATATCAATCTAACTCCCTGAGGATAAATATATTTAAGGCTATACACAAGAAGAGAGGTTTAGATAGAGATGGCGGCACTCGAGGAGTGACAGACAAGCGTGATTCACTTGAGATTAGGAGGGCCAATGTGACCTCTCAGGGATAATGAGCGATAACATGCATGTGACTGTAACACAAATTAACCTCATGAGGGTTGCGAGGATAACAATGACCCTAAACTCCCTGGGGATAGTGGGTTGTAGTAAGATGTGACTCTCACTGGGATGTTGGTGTGAAACAAACCCATTAGGGGTTAAAGGGGTAGGTATGACCCTTGTATACATCTAACTCCACAGTGGTTGTTGATGAAATGCCCTTTTAGTGAGGAGGTGGTCTATCTCTCGATTGGAGTTGTGTGCATGGACCATTTCTCATGTTGTGCGTCACTGTTTTATGATCTTGTAGCCCAGACCACGGCTATATAGTTTAAAGTCATGCGGCAAGGACCGTGGAATTTAGGGTCATGCAGTTAGACCTTTGCTATAGTTTAAGGTCATATAGTTTAGACCACAATGCTAAGCTTTTTAACGTCATGCGGCCATGACATGCACTATGGTTTAAGGTCACACAACTGGACCACGGTCGTACAGTTTTTAGTCGTGCGATGAGGACTATGTAGTTTAAGGTCATGCAACTAGACCAGTGCTACAGTTTAGGGTCATATAGTTCAGACCGTGGCTATGAAGTTTAAGGTCATGCAGCACAGACCATGGCTGTACAGTTTTGAGTCATAGGGCAAGGACTATGCAATTTAAGGTCATGCAACTAGATCAGTGCTGCAATTTAAGGTCATATAGTTTGGACCATGCATTTTAGGGTCGTGCATCTGAACTGTCGCTACAGTTTAAGATCATATAGTTTGGACCATGCAGTTTAGGGTCATGCATCTGGACCGTCGCTACAGTTTAGGGTCATATAGTTCGGACCATGGCTATGCAGTGTAAGGTCCTGAAACACGGACCGTGGTCATACAATTTTGAGTCATGAGATAAGGACTATGCAGTTTAAGGTCATGCAACTAGACCACCACTATAGTTTAAGGTCATATAGTTTGGACCATGTAGTTTATGGTCGTGCATCTGGACTGTCGCTATAGTTTAAGGACATATAGTTTGGACCGTGAAGTTTAAGGTCGTGCATCTGAACCGTGGTGTGGTGAGGGAATGTAAACTCCATGGGGAACAGAGCTATTTCTAAAGGTTGGACTCCCTGAGGAGTGAGGATGTGGTGCAGGGAATGAGCTTCCTGAGACTACAGGACGTTGGTCCAGATGGGATGCCATGGCATGCACGTGACACTAAGTATTTGGATGGCGGATGAGGCATTATGCCCCTTGGTGAAGCACGTGACAGTAGCCCTTGGCAAAATGCACGGTGATAACTCTTTTAACTAGGCGTGCGGTGATAGTCTCCTGACGAAGCATTCGACGAAATCCTTGATGATGTGCACGGCGATAGCTCCCTGACAATGCACACGGTGATAACCTCTGGAGTGAAGAGAGCGGCGATAACCCTTCAGGGTCTCGGGCTGGACCTGCCTCGACTTGGTCTTATTACCATCAAGAACTCGGGACTGGAGTGTCATTTTGTGCTTGCTGGGGGCAGTTCGCGGCATTGCTGGGTATAAAAGGGGGAAAACCCCACCTTACTGTTTTAACAAAGGGTAAAATAGAAGAAGGGTTTTTAGAGAGAGATGGCCAAAGATTTTGGCGAAGGTTTTCCGGTGAGAACTTCCTGACCAAAATTTGTAGAGAAAGGTGGTTAGGAACTTTTTGGGTGAGCTTCAAGAGGTTAGAAAGCTTCATGCCCTGATTGCAAACGTTTTTAGGAAGTGTCGAGGCTTTCAGAGCAAGGAACAGGGTTTCTTGGGACCTTAGCAGGATTTGCAGCGGTGCCCCACCAGGGTTTGAGTGCTTCTCTGGTCGTTCTGTGGTTGAAGGGGAAGTTGCAAAGAGGCTAGGGGGCTCTTTTTAGTTCTATGGTTATCAAGGGAGAAGATAGAGGGGCTGCATTGAGCTCACTGGAAACATAGTGGAATTCCGGTGAGTTTTGGTGAACTGCTGAAGTGGGAAAACCAGGGAGGAGAGAGGACCGCCGGGTCACAAGGAAATTTTCAAGGATTTCAGGTGGTCTTCCGACCCTTCTGGTAATGAGTGGAAGGCAGAGCAGGGTTTTTCCGGTGTCGCAAAGTACATCTGTCGAGGAAAGGCAATGCCGGTAGGGGAAAGAACAGTGTCAGACGAGGCTTTTCGACAGTCGGAGGAGGGCTCCTGGCTAAACCCGTAGGGTTGCGGAGGAGATGACAGGTCTTGAAAAGGTGCATAAGGCCAAGCCGCAAGTGTCAAGCGGCATGCCCAGATTTCAAGGGACGCACGTGCGGCACGTGCTGACAACTGTTGTGAGGCATTAATACACCTTGGTCATGGGACAACGATACCCTCTTTGGCGATAATTAGTGCCCTCCGACAAATGTCTTCTCAACGATTGACCAAGGCCTCTAAAGTTCCAGGAGGCACGCTTCTTCAAGCAGGGACCTTTTGGTTATTGAGGATGAGGAGCCTCTTATTTCTGAGAATGAACCGCATCCCTCTCCTTAACCTCTTGTCTATGAAGGTGAGAGCAAGTATGACTTGATAATCATGGGCAACAAGGCGATCCCTCTTGCCACATTAAGAGGGAGCCACGCATCTTGCTCGAAGGGAACCTATCATAGGCTCAACTGTGGTAGTCACTCCCTTTCCAGGACAAGTCATTCATCCTCTTGTCTGGCGTATTTGGGGAGGCTTTGTTGTTTTGCAGGTCGTGATGCATTCCCCAGAACAAATCACTAGGCTTAATCGCCGTAATTTTTTTGTAGACAACAGACACGATCTTCTTAGAGCTACTTATCAACTTTTCAGCAGGACTTCTCTCTTTGAGTTGATCATGTTCCCCTCTTTGGTGAAGAGGCTGATAGACAACCTCTTAGACTTCGAGGTTCCTTGCGTAGACTTGTTAAAAACGAAAGTGACTGAAATGACTCGACAGGCTCGGGAAGTTCTATTTTTAGAACAATCAGCTTTTATTGAGAAATATCCCTCTATTAGGCCTAGGGACACTCGTAAATGCAGGGATAAGAAAATCCCCGATCCGGATGAATGGGTAATAGAACTTGGAAGCCATAATTGTGATGTGTGAAAGCAGAAAAGCAAAAAGGAGAAATCAGCCAAACAAGTACGATTCGACAAAGGGGTAATAAGTCCTCAATGGAGTCACCAAGCTGATTAGGTACCTCGATCTTGCCCTCTGGATCTGGATGATTGGGCAGCATGCATCTCGGGTTTCAAAAGTACCTGGGACTTTGAGATCGCTCTCTCAGGAACCTTGCTCAAGAGCAAGGGTAGGTGGACCAACCGATGAGAGAGGAATTTAAGGTGGTTTCGGGACTTACTTGGGTTGGTTCACGTGGGCACCCTATTAGATCACAAAGAAAGCCCCCCAATAGTAAAACTAGCTCAGAATTGCCTCCCTTGGCTTGTATTCTCATGTTTCTGCCATCACACACATATGGAATATGTTATAAGACAAGTGGGTCAAGGGACCTCACCTTGTCTTTAGGCAAACGTACATAAGTGTGCACATTCAAAAAGAGGAAGAGAAGAATGAGAGAAGAAAGATTGGGGTGAGAAGAATATCACCAAATGATGAGATTGACAAAGTGACTAAATTAATAAGTAATTGATCTGGCATGAGAATACAATGGGCTCAGTAACTCAGACAAGCTCAACAGGATTACTACTAAACGACAGTACCAATACCAACTAGCTAGACACAATGGCTAGTTTATCGTGGTGATAAAGTGGGCACAATAACTCTGAATAGAACAATGACATTATGGCTAGACACAAGAATACCATAGAGGGCTAATCTCGACCCTTCTTAATCAAACGAAAGAGTAAAAGAAAGAAAGAAAAAGGCCAGAAAGAGAGAGAAGAGAAGAAGGAGAAGACAATAGATAGAAGGGGAGAAGGAGAAGGAAGGGAGAAGAAGGGCATGAAAGAGGACAAAGGCAAAAGATGACACAGATGACAATGGGAGAAGGACAGAGAAAACTCAAACGGCAATGGCTTTCGCCAGTTGTGACGTATAGAGAGAAGAAAGAGAAAAATACAGGTACAAATGTGCTTCTATCAGTGTGAAAGAAGAGAGAGAAAGAAGGAACATAGGATGCAATAGGCTTGTGCCGGCTGTGTCAAAAGAAAAAGGAGAGGGAAAGAACATAAGCGGCGATAGGCTTCCATCGCCTCTGATTGAAGAATAAGAATGACGACATGGGCGGAGTTAGGCTTGTTCCGGCTATGACAGAAGAGAAAAAAGAGAGAGAATACATGAAGCAATAGGTTAGCGCCTGTTTGAACGTATTTTTCATCACCTTGGTCCATAGTAGGAAGCTGGTCAATAAAGCCTACAAAACAGTGGAAAATGTCGACAGTCTCAGAATAGCCCTAAAATTGGTCAAGATCATCATCAGTACCTCAAAGGAACACCTACCGAGTTTTATCATGATCAGACATGTCTAAGATAGTGAACATAAAGAAACAATTTCAGCGAAATCGGTCTCTTACAGCTTGAAATGGACCCTGTAACTAGAGCCACACTATGTCGAACAGCTGTGAGAGCACTGCTATTAGATGCGACACGGTCCAAAACCCCTATGGGTAATCGGGCACTCCAAGATAAAGTTATGGGTAAAATACAGAAAAATAGTAGGTGGCACACTATTCCCGTGTGGCCTCACCCCATCAAAACACCATTAAAGGTGGCTTCACGTGTTCCAAGTTAGATTACTCCTCAATTTGATGAGCATATTCGTCTCATCAAGATGAACAATTTGATATTTGGTACGCCCCTTGACGATGTCCGAACAAGGAGAAAAGCTAGAGAGAAGTCGTTGATCCGTGAAGGAAGTTGCAAAAACTTCAACAGCAGCACGCCTCGTTCGAGCAGCTAGATCACAACGCTCGCTTACCAGATTGAAACGAATCTAATTGTATTATGTGTGTGAAGTCTGAGGCTATATTTGATCCGAGCCCCGTCTACGATGAACAGTTGGATTTCACACACAAAGGTGTCAAAGCTGTTGTAAATTTTGGCCGCTGGATTCCAAATTCAGGTCGAAACTCAAAAGTTGTGAAATCTTTGTTCAGGCTCCAAATCGCGTTCTGCTTGTTGCCACACTGTCGTGAAGGCATGATTAGTACACTACGATGAAGAAATCACAGAAAAACACTAAGGAACGAGCACACTGTCAATCTGAAACTTCCAAGATTCATCCAAATCCAAGTCTCATGATCGTGGCTTAAAAACACGATCCATGACTCAAAGTTGGTATCAAAATGATCGCCATGCCGAGCCCTACTAGAAAACGATCATCTTTCGATCAAATGGGTATAAGAATACCCTAGAGTCAGCCATGGAAGATCACGCAAGTTTTAGGGCAACAACAGAGACTCTTCTAGAATTCCACACATTGTTAGGAAGGGGCAAAACAGTCATTTTTCACCCATTTTTAGAATGTCTTTAAATTTAATTAAATTGTATTTATCATCAATTTAGTTATTTTTTGGCGTACACCCATGTTTTAGCTGAATTCTATATAAACAAGCACTGCCTCATTGTAACGGCCCTCGGCTCATTCTTTGAAGATTGAATAAAATTTTGATTCCTTGCTTGAGAATGTGAGTACGTCTTGGAGAGAGATAGAAGAGAGAGAAGAAAAAGGTCGGTATTAGTTGGTGAGACCTAGCACCGACTAGTTTTGTCTCTCTTCCTCTGTCAGTCGATGAGACCTAGCACTGATTGGTTTTCTCTCTCTTCTTCTATCAATGAACGAGACCTAACGCCAACTGATTTTCTCTCTCTTCTTCTGTCAGTCGATGAGACCTAGCACCGACTGGTTTTCTCTATCTTCTTATATCAATCGGTGAGACCTAGCATCAATTGGTTTTCTCTCTCGTCCTTTGTTAGTTGGTGAGAATTAGTGCCAATTGTTTCTCTTCCTCCCTTTTTTTCTATCAGTCGGCAAAACTGAGCACCGACTGCTTTTCCTCGCTCTTCTCCTAACACAGTCATCAATGTTTAGCGTCGACTACATCTTCCTTCCCTCTCTCTTTTATCCTCTCGTCTCTTTTCCCTCCTTCTATCTGTTCTCGTCTTCTCTTACTCCATTCTTTCCCCAATCATCATCACTTTGCCATCCTTTCATTCGACTAAGAGGCATTGTGGTTAGCCTCTTATGGAAGCTTTGTCGTCCAGCCGTAGTGTTGTTGTGTCATGATTACTTGGCCCGCTTTGTTGCCACGACAGATCGATCATCGTGCTTAGCAAGTCGGTATTGGTAATGACACCTAGTAGTGATCCTGTGAGCTAGTCTTAGTATCGTGCCCGTTTTGCTACCACGTCAGGCTAATTACTCGTCAGCTTGATCCTCTCACTCAGTCTAACTCTTCTCTCCCCCATCTTTCTACTTTTCTTCTTTTTGAATGCTCTTGCTTGTGTACGTTCATTAAAGAGGAAAAGGGTGAGGTCTGACCCACCTGTCTCATACCTTTGCCATATATGTGTGTGATTACAAAAAAGCAGAAAATAAAAAGAATACGAGTCAAGGGAGGCGATTTCGAACCAGTTTTATTACTGGGGGGCTTTCTTCGTGATCTAAAAGGGTGCCCATGCTAGTCAGCCCAAGTAAGTCCCGAACCCACCTTTTAAATTCCTCTCTCACCATTTGGTACACCTGCCGTCGTTTTCGAACAAGGTTCTCGAGAGAGTGATCTTAAAAACATCCTCGATCTTCCCTCGAAACCTAAGATGTACGCTACCTGATCATTCAAGATCCGGAGGGTGAGATCAAGGCACCTAACCAGTGTTGTATGTGATAAAAGAGGAGAGAGAGAGAGAGAGGGAACATATGCGGCGATAAGCTTCATTCGTTTGTGATTGAACAGAAAAGGAACAGAGGGAACGTAGGCGGTGATAGGTTAGCATCGTCTGTGACAGAAGAGGAGAAAGAAGGGAACACATGTGACGATAGGTTAGCGTCATCTGTGATTGAAGAGAAAAAAGAAGAACAGGAACACATGCAGTGATAGGTTAGCACCATTTGTGACAGAAGAGAAAAAGAAGAGAGGGAACACAGGCAGTGATAGGTTAGCATTGTTTGTGGCAAAAGAGAAAAAGAAGAGAGGGAACATCGGCTGCAATAGGTTAGTGTTGTCTGTGATAGAAGAGAGAAGGGAGAGAACTTTAACAGAGGCCCGGCCCGTCATCTTGGTTAAGGCCCAGTCCACTGTTCATGTCTCATGAACAGGAAGGCGTCATACAAGGCGATAGGCCTATCATGAGTGAATGAAAAAAGAGAATCAGGAAAGAGGGACATGATAAACCTGAGAAGGAAGAGAGAGAAAGAGATAAAGATGAGAAAGAGGAGAGAGAAAAAGAGATAGAGATGAGAAAAGAGGAGAGAGAGATAAAGAAGAGAAAAGAGAAGAGAGAAAGAGAGATAAAGATGTGAAAAGAGGAGAGAGAAAGAGAGATAGAGATGAGAAAAGAGGAGAGAGAAAGAAATAGAGAAGAGAAAAGAGGAGGAGAGAGAAAAGAGGAGGAGAGAGAAAGTTACCTTATCGAGGGGTATCGATCCTTTTCTTCTCTCTCCTCTCTCTCTCTCCAAGATATACCACGAACTCAAGTAAGAATTTGAATCTTTAATGAATGAATGAAAGTTGAACTCAAGGGTCTTTTACAATTAGGCTTTGCATGTTTATATAAAATTGGGCCCAAACATGGGTGGATACCCAAAAACTACCTAGAATTGAAGATTATTACAATTTAATTGAAATAAAAGAAATTCTAAAAAGGGTGTAAAATGACTGTTTTGCCCCTACATAACAATGTGTGGAATTTCATAACAGTCCCTACTGCTGCCAAAGAACTTGTGTGATCTTATATGACTGATCCAGGGTTGCTCTGATGCCCGTTTGATCAAAAGATGATTGCTTTTTTATAGGGCTCGGCATGGCAATCAATTTGATACGAACTTCGAGCTATGCATCATGTTTTTAAGCCATGATCATGAAACATGAATTTTGGATGAATCTTGAAAGTCTTGGATTGATAGTGTGCTTGTTCCTTGATTTTTTCTTCAGTTTTTTTGTTGGATAATACTAAGCATGTTGTCATGATCGCGTGGCAACAAATGCATCTCGATTTTTTGTTTGGACGAAGATTTCATCGTCTTGGGTTTTTGGCTCGAATCTTCAAATTCGGTAGCCGAAATTTATATCAGCTTCAGTGCCTTCGTGTGAAATCCAATCGTTCATTGTATGTGGGGTTCGAACCAGAGATCGCCTCGGACCTTATGCACATGGTGCAATTGGTTTTGTGTCAATCAAGAATTCATGCACCGTGATTTGCCCATTCCAATGAGGCGTGCTGTTGTTGAATTTTCTGCAACTTTATTCATGGATCAGCAACTTCTCTCTAGTTTTTCTCCTTGCTCGGGCATCATCACAAAGCGTACCACATATCAAAACACTCGTGTTGATGAGACGAACACTTTCACAAAATTTGAGTGCGATCCGACTTGAAACAAGTGAGATATGGGCCCCAAAAGTCACTATTCGTGACTGTGAAAACAACCACCTTTGATTGTATTTTGATGTAGGATGGCCACATGGGAAGAGTGTGTGGCCTACCCTTTTTCGGTATTTTACCAATAACTTTATTTTGGAGTCCTCGATTAAGCTAAAACTTGACCCATAAGGGTTTTCGACCGTGCCAGATCCAATTATGATGGTCACACAGTTTTTTGACATACAAAAAATATAGTTCTAGTTACGGGGTCTATTTTAGGGTGTTAGAGGCCAATTTTATTGAAATTGCTTCTGTGTTCACTTCCTTAGACATGTCTGATTGCGATGAAACTTTGTAGGTGGCATTTTGAAATGCTTATGAAGATTTTGACCAGTTCTGGGGTCATTTTGAGACTATCAAATTTTCCATTGTTTTGTCAAGCTTTATTAACCTTCTTCCTCTTTATTCCGCGTCAGGGACAAAGGTGCTGAAATCGTGCTCAAACAAGGGCCCCTTGCCCTATTTTTCTTGTAATATTAACCATGTATGTGTGATTGTAGAAACAAGAAAGTACATATTAACGGAGGCGATTTCGAACCAGTTGTAGGATTGGGGACCTTTCTTCATGATCTATGAGGGCACCCATGGGAGCCAACCCGAGTAAGTCCCGAACTCACTTTAAATTCCTCTCTCATCGGTTGGTATAGCTACCCTTGTTCTTGAGCAAGGTTCCTAAGAGAGCAATCTCAAGTCCTGGGTTCCCTCGAAACCTGAGACATGTGCCACCAGATCACCTTGATCAATAGGGCGAGATCGAGGCACCTAAATAGCGTGGCGACTTCACTAGAGACTTACTACCCCTTTGTCGGATAATTCTTGTTTGGCTAGTTTCTTCTTTACTTTTCTACATCATTTCCACATGGCTTTTGGGTTCTATAACCCATTCATCTAGATCGGGGACTTTATCATCCCTGTATTCGTGAGCGTCCCCCGAGAACAAGTTCCTTGAACTTTAAAGCAAAGACCTAGTGTCTAGCTCCCAGGTCTTAACTTGGATAGGTGTAAGCAGGGAATTAACAGTTCCTAACTCCTCTACTTCTAGCTTTGGTGGAACTCCCACCAAAGAATTTTACATCGATAGCACTAGTTAGGTGCCTTGATCTCGCCCTCCGGATGTAAGTGATCTGGCGACATGTATCTCGGGTTTCTAGTGAACTTTGGATTGAGATCGCTCTCTCTAAACC